>JAKVIS010006367.1:0-10491 GCA_033119425.1 Bufotes viridis
GGCGTCCACTGAGGAAAAAGCTGTATGGTCTTGAGGCAAATTAAATGCCCAACGCTGGGGGTCTCCACGTAGCAGTGACATTACAATCCCAATTCTCTGCCTGAGAGTGCCAGAAGCCATCGGACGCAACTGGAAATAAAGGAGACAGGAGTCCCTGAAGTTTAAGAACTCCTGTCGCTCTCCTGTGAAGGAGTCAGGCAGAGAGATCTTTGGTTCTGTTTGATGCCTTGCGATAGTGACGGAAGTGCGGAGGCTCCTGGATCAGCTGCTGAACCTCCTCCATCACAGCTGTCAGTTGCTCTTGGATTTGTGCTGCAGCGGCTGCTGGTATATTTGGGCGTCGTTGGAACAGCAGGTTAACGGCTCCGTCAATTCACTCAGCTGCTGCTGGATATTATCCATGGCAACTGTTAGTTGGGCCCACTGTTCTGTAATGCAAGGCACCAACAAACAGACCAGTGATGAAAGCAAAAGGTGTTTATTCACCAGAAACATAAACGTCCAGAACACTTGCTGGTAACAAGAAATAATAACAAAACCAGGCAAGGAGATTCCAGGAATAGTCCCAACCAGTGCTGAATGATGCTGTGCACTTGGCAGTCGAGTCACTCCAGATCTTGGGTCCGCTGCAAAGGACAAAGTTCCTGGCAGTCTTCAGTCACTAGCAGTTGTGACCTATACCTGGTTGAGGGAAAATAACAGTGGGCACTGATCACCCTGAGAGACCTCCTTTTAAAAGCCTGCAGACCAATCCCAGGGTGCCAAGTGTCCACTTCCATAGGTGAACAAATTGCCCTGCACCTGAGTACATGGCCTAGGGCAATCACAAGTTGATTAACCCATGGCTGGCTCCCTAATCTACATTGCTCTTGTAAGTCAGTATATTATGCGCCACTGGTCGACGAAGCGCATAAGAAGCACGTACTCGCGACCGTGTATCCCTTTGCGAACCTGCCCTCGTGCGTACGCACGGACGCATGATCGACTCAGCGCGAGTATGTGAGCGTGTGGACCCAGATGCGGAAACGGAAGTCGCAGGAGACACCGGAGACAACCCTGGCCGCGGCGTCTTGTCACTTGCCTGGCCACTCTGTCCCCGGGACTCCGACGGTCCTCCCCTCCGATGTCCACGCGAACGCATCCCCGCACTGGTTCGCAAAGGGGTCAGCGCTGGTGCATCAGAAACACGCATAACTTGTCCCGCAACTCCACGAGGACCCCTCTTGGTTCTCCTGGAGTGCAAAGCAGGTGAGGATCTTACAATAACTTAAAATCAGACCCACTCACTACTCAGCCACTTCAATCTGATATCCAAGCCTTTCTAAAGAAAGTAAATCTCCCATCCATACCAGAGGAACAGCTGGCTTCCTTAAACGAGGCCATTTCACTAACGGAGGTATCTTCTGCTATACGAAATTTACCATCAGGTAAATCGCCAGGACCAGATGGCCTTACGGGGGAATATTATAAAACATTTAACCACCTCTTAGCAACACACCTCCAAGAGATATACCAGAAAGCCATGAGTAATGGCTCATTTCCACAAGAAAACCAAGAAGCCTTAATAGTCACACTACCCAAACCAGGCAAAGAACCTGACAAGCCTCAAAATTTCAGGCCAATATCGTTACTCAACGTAGATTTAAAAATCTATGCTAAAATAATAGCATTAAGGGTGGCTCCCCTATTACCGGACCTAATACATGGAGATCAAGTGGGATTTGTTAAGGCTAGACAAGCATTTAATAATACCAGAAGAGTGCTGAATATACTGCACTATGTCCAGTATTTTAAGATCCCATCCCTGCTGGTGTCTTTAGACGCAGAGAAGGCGTTTGACCGCATTGGCTGGTTGTACGCCTTCTCGGTACTGGGCCAGTTTGGATTCAAGGAAGGAATAATGCAAGCAATTAGAGCCTTGTATTCAGCACCATCAGCCAGGGTACTGACTAACGGGACTCTGTCAAATAGATTTGACATCACAAACGGCACACGCCAGGGATGCCCACTTTCACCATTAATATTTGTTCTATGTATGGAACCACTAGCGACCCTTCTGAGAACCGATCCAGATGTGAAAGGGATACATATACATGACCGTGAACACACCGTCTCCCTCTACGCTGACGACGTTATACTGACCTTAGCAAATCCTGAAATTTTACTAGCTAAATCCCTGAACTGGATCCATCAAGTTGGACGAATATCCTTATACAAACTTAACACCTTGAAATCACAAGCTATGCCAATAAACCTCACACCCTCTTCAGTGGACCGCCTAAAATCACAGTTCCACCTAGACTGGCAGACTGAGAAAATAGGATACCTTGGGGCACACATTCCTTCTACACTCAGTCAATTGTACAAACACAACTACATACCTATGCTGTCCAATATCAGGGAAGAGACAACCCGACTATCCAAATGGGAGATCTCTTGGACTGGAAGAATAGCAGCCTTTAAGATGCTGCTATTACCCAAATTATTGTACTTATTTCGAACAGTACCCATACAGACACCAATCAAATTTTTCACAGAGCTCCAACACATCTAGATTTATATGGGCCAACCAAAAACCAAGAGTTGCATACTCTTTATTAACTAAACACAAATTGTATGGAGGGTTGGGAGTCCCCAAGATCAAAGCGTATTATATCGCAACACAAGTGGAAATGATTGCAAAATGGAAAAGAGATGACCTCACAAATTGGATACACATAGAAAATAGCTTAGTTCTCCCAACAACACTCCGCGCCCTTACTGTAGACCACAGAGGCACAACTCTCAAATGAACGCGAATTTCTCCACTGACGGAAAACACATTGCAATGCTGGAGAGAATTTCACCAAAGGGTAAATGGAGAAGATCAAATCACCTGGGACACAGTGCCATTACAATATCTAAACATACACATGAGCGACTTAGATCTCTCAAATTGGATAGAGAATGGTATCTCATGTGTTTCTCAGTTATATGACACAGGACTCCTACAAACCTTTGAACAACTGACAAGAAAATATCCTATCCCTAACACAGACTTTTTTAAATACCTGCGTATACGACACTTGCTCTATACCCATCCAAAAGGAATTAGTATTGGTAGCACACGAGCACTGTCTATTCATAAAAATAAATTCAAAATCATGAGCCAATGGTTTGATAGACTCCCAATCTTCCTTTTGCAAGACGCAACCATATACACGATGGGAAGAAGACCTGGGATGTGTCTTCGAAACAAAACAATGGGAATCTGCTCTCAAGGAAGTCCATTTAGCATGCAAATGCAGTTCACATTACGAAGCGGCCATGAAAACCTTTTTACGTTGGTATATGACACCTGACAAACTTCATAGGATATATCCTACGACCTCTCCGTTATGTTGGAGAAACTGTGGCCAAAAAGGCTCCCTGTTACACATCTTATGGGCGTGCCCCGCCCTTTAGAAATATTGGAAGGAAGTGTTTGACATCCTATCTTCCATTGTGGGACTTGAAATCCCTAACCAGGCACATATAGCGTTGCTATACTTAAAGCTAGAAATACTGCCTTCAAGCAGTAGAATACTGGCTTGCAAGATTCTAGTGATAGCCAAATTAGTAATTACTAGACACTGGAAGGAAACGTTGGCTCCCTCAATGGAAGAGGTAATTTCCACTATCAATACCACTTGGCAATATCAGAAAGCGTTAACTCCTTCTATCTTATCAACAAACTATCTTAAGAATGTATGGCATTTATGGTCAATTGGCACATTTAACGCATAACCCCAACATATCACCAAATCTGTTGCTCTAATTGGTCTTCAGTCGGATTGTCTCACACGTATGAATCTTACTGACATAACGCAAATACAAATGCTCACTGATCTAGCTCATTGCTCTTGTTGATTGTTTCTTTTCTTTTCATCCTTAGCTATTCTATTAAGTTTTGTTATATACACCAAGCCATGCCGCTCGCATAGTGAACGATAGACACGGAGTGAACGGGACACGGAGCCGGCGGAGCCGAGGCAAGATATTTTATGACGATGTCATTGAATTTGTGGGCAGTGGCCAGCCGGGCTTAAGAGGCAGCTGCGTCTCTTGCCCCGCGTTAAAGATGGCCCTGGCTGTATTGTCAGGGCTCCTTACAGCACTGTTATTTTGGCTTTCTATGACTGCATTATTTAAATGTTATATGGCAGTATTATTTGAGCACTGTATGACAACATTGTCTGTACTCTGTATAGCAGTATTAAATTGCTTTATGACAGTGTGGATATAATATGGTGGTATTATTTGTGCTCAGTATGCAATGTAGGCAGTGTGTTATGTTGTTCTTGGGCACAGCATGGCTGTATTTTTGCATCATATGTTGGTATCATAGTTCACCTATCTGAGCTGTTCACCTCTGCAATCGAGGCACTAAACTATGGTATTACTTTTCATGGCATGACGGCATTATCACTGTATGGTGGTTTTATTTGCAGTATTTTGAGTACTGTCTGGCATGGTATTTTGGGTGGTATTAGAGATCATCATGAGTCGTTTACTTTTTGCAGCTCAGGCATTGTGTTATGGCATTTCTTGGGCAAGGGACCGATATTTCTAACGGAGTGGCAGACAACATATTAAGAGCGGTGCAGCAAAGACCGTGAACGCCATGCTGAGCAAGATGGCGGATTCCCTCCCCACATCGCCCCACATAGTGTGTGTAAGTGTCAGGATCCGGACTGGTAGCAGGAGGCGGTAGTGGAAGTGGATCCTCTGTGTCAGTGAGGGATTGGCGTGGACCGTACCGGGGGACCGGTTCTAAGTTGCTACTGGTTTTCACCAGAGCCCGCCGCAAAGCGGGATGGTCTTGCTGCGGCGGTAGCAACCAGGTCGTGTCCTCCGATAGCGGCGCAAGCTCACTGACTGCTGAGACAGGCGTAGTACAGAGGGAATAGGCAGAGGCGTAGTCGGACGAAGCAAAAGGTCAGGACAGGCGGCACAGGTTCAGAGGCGGTGGTCGTAGCAACGGGTATGGCAACAGGCAAAGGGTACACAGAAGACACTTTCTCTAAGGCACAGAGGCAACAAAGATCCGGCAGGAGACTGTGGAAGGGGATGGTACTTATAGGCAGTGCACAGGTGAGGCCTAATTAAGGCCAAACAGTACTGCCTCTCACAAAGCTTAACCCTTGATAAACCAGTTTGGACCAGGCACAAATCACCTGTGCACTGGTCCTTTAGATCTAAGAGTCCGGTGCGTGTGCGCCCTAGAGAGCGGGGACGCACACGCCGAGACGCTGGAGCGCTGCCTGGGGACACACGCTGTGAGCGCTCCGAGGCCAGCAGAGGGCCCGGAGCGCTCAGCGTAACAGTACCCCCTTTGGTCTCCCCTCTTTTTGGGACCCAAGAACTTAAGGATGAGGCTGCGGTCCAGGATGTTCTCCTCCGGCTCCCAGGATCTCTCCTCAGGACCGCAGCCCTCCCAGTCCACCAGAAAATATCTTCTCCCCTTGACCAATTTTGAGGCCAATATCTCCTGAACGGAGAAGACATCCGAGTACCGGATACCGGCGTGGGAGGAGACTCTTGGGGGAAAAACGATTAAAGACCGCAGGCTTGAGGAGGAAGACATGGAAGCAGTTGGGAATTCTAAGGGAGGAAGGGAGATGGAGTTGGTAACACACAGGGTTGATCCTCTTCTTGACCTTGTAGGGTCCCAAGTAACGAGGACCAAGCTTGTAACTAGGAACCCTGAAGCGGATGTACCTGGAGGAGAGCCAAACTCTGTCCCTAGGCACCAGGACAGGAGGAGGCCGACGATTCTTGTCCGCTTGGACTTTCATGCGGGATGAGGCCTGCATGAGGGACAGGCGCGTCTCGCGCCAGATGGCAGAAAAGTCTTGCACAAGGTCGTCCACTGCAGGTACACCGGAGGAGGAGGATAACGGCAGAGGAGGCAGAGGATGATCGACCATAAACCACGAAGAAGGGAGACTTATTGGTGGCGGAAGAGTCTTTGTGGTTATAGGAAAACTCCGCCCACGGGAGAAGGTCGACCCAAGCGTCTTGACGGGAGGAAACGAAGTGGCGAAGGTAGTCGCCCAAACTTTGATTAACCCGCCCACTTGTCCGTTGGTTTGGGGTGGTATGAAGAAGAGAAGTCCAGCTTGATTTTAAGTCGTCCACAAAGAGCTCTCCAGAATTTGGACACAAACTGGACCCTCTATCGGAGACAATATGTGAAGGCAGGCCGTGTAACCGGAAGATGTGCCGGAGGAAATGCTTGGCCAACTGAGGCGCAGAAGGTAAGGCTGGCAACGGGATGAAGTGCGCCATCTTCGAGAAGCGATCCACGACTGACCCAAATTATAGTTTTCCCGTGAGACAGTGGTAGGTCCGTAACGAAGTCCATAGCGATATGGGACCAAGGAGTCTCTGGTATGGGAAGTGGCTGGAGAATCCGGCGGGTCTTTGGCGAGGGGTTTTGTCTCTGGCACATACAGAACAGGACTGCACAAATTCAGTGATGTCCCTCTCCAAGGATGGCCACCAATATCTCCTGGAGATAAGCTGTACAGTCTTTCGGACACCAGGATGCCCTGCGAGAAGAGAAGAATGCCCCCACTTAAGAACTTTTAAGCGAAGGCAAGGAGAAACATAGGTCTTTCCGGGAGGGAGGTTCCGCAAATCTACAGGTGCCACGGTGACCAGACATTCAGGAGGCTTGACTTCCACTCCTGTGACATCAGAAGAACGAGAGAGGGCATCAGCCCTGAAGTTCTTGCTCGCTGGACGAAAGTGGATCCGAAAGTTAAATCTGGCAAAGAATAGAGACCAGCGAGCCTGGCGGGGATTTAGTCTCTGAGCAGACTGGAGGTATGATAAATTTTTATGATCCGTGTAGATGTTCACGGGATGTGCCGATCCTTCTAGCAAGTGCCGCCATTCTTCCAAGGCCAGCTTGATGGCGAGTAATTCTCTATCCCCAATAGAATAATTTCTTTCAGCGAGAGAGAAAGTTTTAGAGAAAAACCCGCAAGTAACCAACTTGCCTCTCGGAGATCTTTGCATGAGCAAAGCACCAGCACCGACGGAGGAGGCGTCTACTTCCAGGAAGAAAGGCTTGGTAGAATCCGGTCTGGACAGAGCTGGAGCGGTGGCAAAGGCAGACTTGAGAGCGGTGAAGGCCTGTTCGGCCTGAGGAGGCCAAGATTTCAGGTTAGCCCCTTCTTGGTTAGGGGCCACAATAGGTGCCACAAGGGTGGAGTAATGCGGGATGAACTGCCTATAATAGTTCGCGAATCCGAGGAATCGCTGGATAGCCTTAAGGCCAGAAGGACGAGGCCAGTCCAAGATGGCAGACAGCTTGGCAGGATCCATTTGTAGTCCCTTGGCGGAGATGATGTAGCCCAGAAAGGGAAGACTGGTACGGTCGAACAAGCACTTTTCAAATTTAGCGTAGAGGCGGTTCTTCCTGAGACGGGAGAGTACTAAGCGAACTTGAGCACGGTGTTGATCCAAGTTAGAAGAGAAGATGAGGATGTCATCCAAATAGACCACGACACAGGTATAGAGCAGGTCTCGGAAGATGTCATTAACGAACTCCTGGAAGACCGCTGGAGCATTACAGAGTCCGAAAGGCATGACTAAGTACTCAAAATGCCCATCACGGGTATTAAAAGCTGTCTTCCACTCATCACCCTCTCGGATGCGAATAAGATTATAGGCCCCTCTGAGATCTAACTTGGTAAAGTACTTGGCGCCTTGTAAGCGGTCAAAGAGTTCCGAAATCAGGGAAGAGGGTAACGGTTCTTTACAGTAATGCTGTTGAGACCCCGAAAGTCTATGCAAGGCCTAAGGGTACCGTCCTTTTTGCAACAAAGAAGAATCCTGCTCCGGCAGGAGAAGAGGATTTCTGATAAACCCTCTCTGCAGGTTCTCCTGGATATATTCCGACATGGCTAAAGTCTCTGGCGGAGAGAGCGGATAGATTCTTCCCCTAGGCGGCGTAGTGCCAGGTTGCAAATCAATGGGACAGTCATATGGCCTATGTGGAGGCAACACTTCCGCTTGTTTCTTGCAAAAGACGTCAGAAAAATCCGCATATGGTTCAGGCAGACCGGGAAGAGGGGAAATGACAGGTGCAGACTTGGCTCGTACCGGCTTGAGACATCTGCCAAAACAAGCCGGACCCCAGCTACGAACCTCTCCGGTGGTCCAGTCCAGAACGGGACAATGGCGCTGGAGCCAAGGCAGACCCAAGAGGAGTTCTGAGGTGCAATGGGGTAACACAAAGAACTCCGATCGCTCGGAATGCAGGACTCCAATGTCCATCTGGAGGGGCTCTGTACGGAACTGCACCATGCCGTCGAGTCTCTCTCCATTAACAGTGGAGATGAAGATGGACTTCTGCAAACGAACCACAGGGATGTTATACTTGTTCACCAGCGAGGCGCCGATGAAGTTACCGGCAGAACCGGAATCCAGAAAAGCAGTGGCAGCAAAGGAGGTCTTGGCGGGTACGGAAATCCGCACGGGTACAGTAATGCGTGGAGAGGAGATATTCACACCTAGCAACGCCTCTCCCACGTTGACTAGGTGCGGGCGTTTCTCTGACGCGGAGGTCGGAGAGGACAGTTTTTCAGAAAGTGCTCTGTACTGGCACAGTACAAACAGAGGTTCTCGTCTCTACGGCGGTTCCTTTCTTGCGTGGTCAGGCGTGACCGATCCACCTGCATGGCTTCCTCGGCGGGAGGGCCAGCAGAGGATTGCGGTGGATGCAGGAAAATAGGAGCCAGACGAGGAGAACGTCTGGGGCGAGCACGACCCTTTTCCTGGAACAGTTCCCCTCGTCGCTCAGCAAAACGCCGGTCAATCCTGGTGGCCAAATGGATAAGATCACTCAGGTTGGTAGGGACTTCTCGTGCGGCCAGGACATCCTTTATGGCGCTGGACAAGCCTTTCTTAAAGGTAGCACAGAGCGCCTCGTTATTCCAGGAGAGTTCTGAAGCAAGGGTGCGGAAACGGATAGCATAGTCTCCGACAGAAGAACTCCCCTGGGACAAGTTCAATAACGCAGTCTCTGCAGAGGCAGCCCGGGCTGGCTCCTCAAAGACACTCCGGAATTCCAGAAAGAAACTCTGGACACTTGCAGTGGCAGGGTCGTTGCGGTCCCAAAGCGGTGTAGCCCAGGCCAGGGCCTTCCCAGAAAGCAGGCTAACGACAAATGCCACCTTGGCTCGCTACGAGGGGAACAGGTCAGCCGACATCTCCAGGAGAAGGGAGCATTGGGATAAGAATCCGCGGCACAACTTGGAATCTCCATTGTACTTGGCCGGCATGGACAGACGGACTCTAGAAGTGGCGGCGGCCACAGGCTGCGGTGATGAAGCTGGTGCAGACGGAGGAAGCGGCTGCTGCCGTGCAGAAAGAAGCTGCTGGAGCATGGCGGACAACTGCGCCAGCTGTTGACCTTGCTGGGCGACAACTGTAGTAAGGTCCGCGACACTAGGCAGAGGCACCTCAGCGGGATCCATGGCCGGATCTTACTGTCAGGATCCGGACTGGTAGCAGGAGGCGGTAGTGGAAGTGGATCCTCTGTGTCAGTGAGGGATTGGCGTGGACCGTACCGGGGGACCGGTTCTAAGTTGCTACTGGTTTTCACCAGAGCCCGCCGCAAAGCGGGATGGTCTTGCTGTGGCGGTAGCAACCAGGTCGTGTCCTCCGATAGCGGCGCAAGCTCACTGACTGCTGAGACAGGCGTAGTACAGAGGGAATAGGCAGAGGCGTAGTCGGACGAAGCAAAAGGTCAGGACAGGCGGCACAGGTTCAGAGGCGGTGGTCGTAGCAACGGGTATGGCAACAGGCAAAGGGTAGACAGAAGACGCTTTCTCTAAGGCACAGAGGCAACAAAGATCCTGTACACTGGTCCTTTAGATCTAAGAGTCCCTGTGATTGTGCGCCCTAGAGAGCGGGGACGCACACGACGAGACGCTGGAGCGCTGCCTGGGGACACACGCTGTGAGCGCTCCGAGGCCAGCAGAGGGCCCGGAGCGCTCAACGTAACAGTAAGGGATCTATTGAAATGACATATAGTCAAGTTTAAGTATTCCGAAATAGATAGAGGAGAAGAGGCTGATGCAGGGGTGGGGAGGGACGGGAGGTGGGAAGGGGTCTTTTTTCTAATGTTGTACTTTCCGTTTATCATTTATGGTTTACTTGATTGTCTTTCACTAACTGATCCGACTAGTAATTGTACTGATGCAAATGCCTGTGTGAAGTCAATCATATGCGCTGTAGATCGTGATTGTGCTGTCATATCTGTTCATGTCAGAATTGCATTTTTGGGAAAAAAATGAATAAAAATTATATTTAAAAAAAAACATGGCTGTCTTAATGCATGGTATTGGTTGGGTTTTGTACAGCATGTCAATCCAGGCTATATGGCGCTATTATATCATCTATATCAGCTGTTTTCTTTTACTCCTCTCAAGAAAAGAGAAAGTCGCCATTAAAGAG
>JAKVIS010006368.1:0-10521 GCA_033119425.1 Bufotes viridis
TTTCTGAGCACCTGTCATGTTTCTTCAGGTGCTAGAATGCCAGGATAGTATCAAATATCCCCCAAATTACACCATTTTAGAAAGAAGACACCCCAAAGTATTCGCGGAGGGGCTTGAGTGAGTTCATGTATCATTTCATTTTTTTCACAAGTTAAGCGGAAAATGACACTTTCTGAGAAAAAAAAAAAAAAAAAAAGTTTCAATTTCTGATAACTTCTGGCAAAAAAAAAAAAAAAAATCTCAGACGGACTCACTATGCCCCTCAGTGAATACCTTGGGGTGTCTACTTTCGAAATGGAGTCATTTGTGGGGTGTGTTTACTGTTCTGGCATTTTGGGGCGGGGCTAAATTGTGAGCCGCCATGTAAAACCTAAAGGTACTCGTTGGAATTTGGGCCCCTTTGCGCCAGGCTGCAAAAAAGTGTCACTCATGTGGTATCGCCGTACTCAGGAGAAGTAGGGCAATGTGTTTTGGGGTGTATTTTTACATATACCCATGTTGGGTGAGAGAAATATCTCTGTAAATTGTCAACTTTGTATAAAAATTTTTAAAAGTTGTGGATTTACAGAGATATTTTCACACAAAAGCTATGGTATATATAAAAATACACCCCAAACACATTGCCTACTCCCTGATGCCAGCGATCCACATGTCTGCACTTTTGCAGCCTGGAGTGCACAAAGGCCCTAAACCAATGAGTACCTTTAGAGTTTCACAGGGCATTTTACGCATTTGGATTCCAGACTTCTTCTCACGCTTTAGGGGCCCCTAAAATGCCAGGACAGTATAAATACCCCACATGTGACCCCATTTTGGAAAGAAGACACCCCAAGGTATTCTGTGAGGGTATGGTGAGTTCATGTAAAATTTTATTTTTGTCACAAGTTAGTGGAATATGAGACTTTGTAAAAAACAAAATTAAAAAAATAAAAAATACAATTTCCGCTGACTTGTGCCCAAAAAATAAAAATTCTGTGGACTCACCATGCCCCTCACGGAATACCTTGGGGTGTCTTCTTTCCAAAATGGGGTCACATGTGGGGTATTTATACTCACCTGGCATTTTAGGGGCCCCTAAAGTGTGAGAATCCAAATGCATAAAAATGGCCTGTGAAATCCTAAAGGTACTCATTGGTTTTAGGGCCCTTTGCGCATCTTGGCTGCAAAAAGTGTCACTCATGTGGTATCGCCGTACTCAGGAGAAGTAGGGCAATGTGTTTTGGGGTGTATTTTTACATATACCCATGCTGCGTGTGAGAAATATCGCTGTAGCGACAACTTTTACATTTTTTATTCAAAGTTGTCAATATACAGAGATATTTCTCTCACTAGCATGAGTATGTAAATCCACCCTAACACATCGCCTACTTCTCCTGAGTGCGGCGATCTCATATGTGTGTCTTTGCAGGCAAATGCGCAAAGCCAAATTCAATGAGTACCTTTTAGGAAGGGCATTTTTACGCATTTTTCTTCTCACGCTTTAGGGCCCCTAAAATGCCAGGGCAGTAGAAATACCCCACGTGTGACTCCATTTTGAAAGAAGACACCCCAAGGTATTCCATGAGGGCATGGCGAGTTCATAGAATATTTTTTTTGGCACAAGTTAGTGGAAATTGATTTTTATTGTTTTTCTCACAAAGTCTCCCTTTCCGCTAACTTTTTGACAAAAAGTTTAATTTTCATGGACTCATTATGCCCCTCAGCGAGATACCATGGGGTGTCTTCTTTCCAAAATGGGGTCACATGTGGGGTATTTATACTGCCCTGGCATTTTAGGGGCCCTAAGCGTGAGAAGAAAAATGCGTAAAAATGCCCTCCTAAAAGGTACTCGTTGGAATTTGGGCCCTTTGCGCATCTTGGCTGCAAAAAGTGTCACTCATGTGGTATCGCCGTACTCAGGAGAAGTAGGGCGATGTGTTTTGGGGGTGTATTTTTACATATACCCATGCTGAGTGAGAGAAATATCTCTGTATATTGACAACTTTGAATAAAAAAATGTAAAAAGTTGTCGTTTACAGCGATATTTCTCACACCCAGTATGAGTATATGTAAACATACACCCCAAACACTGTGCCCTACTTCTCCTGAGTACGGCGATACCATGATGATACTTTGCAGCCAAGCGCAAAGCCCTAAAACCAATGAGTACCTTTAGGATTTCAGAGCCATTTTTACGCATTTGGATTCTCACGCTTAGGGATCCCTAAAATGCCAGGGCAGTATAAATACCTACATGTGACCCCATTGTGGAAAGAAGACACCCCAAGGTATTCTGTGAGGGGTATGGCGAGTTCACAGAAAAAAAAATTGGCACAAGTTAGCGGAAATTGTTTTTTTTTTTTTACAGTCTCATATTCCACTAACTTGTGACAAAAATACAATTTTCCATGAACTCACCATACCCCTCACGGAATACCTTGGGTGTCTTCTTTCTAAAATGGGGTCACATGTGGGGTTTTTGTACTGCCCTGGCATTTGAGGGTCTCCGCAGTCATTACACGTATGGCCAGCATTAGGAGTTTCTGCGATTCTCCTTATATTGAGCATACGGGTAATGAGATTTTTTTCCGTTCAGCCTCTGCGCTGAAAAAAAAATAAAATGAAGCGGCACAGATTTTTTCATTCGCATCGATCAATGTGGATGAAAAATCTCTGCCAAATCAGTGACTGCGGTGCGGTGGGCTGGGCGCTAGCTACCTAACAAGTAGCTAACTAACTGGCGGTGATAAGGGACCCTTATGCCCCATTCACACGTCCACAATTCTGTTTGCGGAGCGGAATTGCGGACCCATTCATTTCTATGGGGACAGACTTTGTCCGCTCGGATCCGGAATTACGGATCCGCGCTTCCGAGTCTGCACTTCCGTTCCGCAAAAATATAGAACATGTCCTATTCTTGTCCGCAATTGCGGACAAGAAAAAGCATTTTCTATATAGTTCTGGCAATGTGCGGATCTGCAAAATGCGGAAAGCTTACATTGCCGGTGTCCGTGTTTTGCGGATCGGATCCGCGGATCCGTGAATCACGGATCCGTGAATCACGGATCCAAAACACATATGGACGTCTGAATGGAGCCTTACAAGGGGTGTGATCAATGACAGGGGGTGATCAGGGGGTCTAGATGGGGTGATCAAGGGGTTAATAGGTGAGGGGGTGGGGGTGGGGGGTTAGTGTAGTGTTTGGTGCAACTTTTACTGTAGTTACCTGGTCCTCTGGTGGTCGATCCCAGAAAATGGGACCACCAGAGGACCAGGTGCAGCTATATCAGACGCTGTTCATAAACAGCGTCTGATATAGCTGTTTGATGCGTTTATATCGCATCTACAGCCTGCCAGCGATTGATCATCGCTGGCAGGCTGTAGTCCAACTCTCGAGGCAGCATCACTGTGAGCAGCGCGCGCGCGTTCACAGGAACTCGCGTCTCGCGAGATGGCGCCCGCGCGTCCAAACAGAAGATCCCGGCCGCCCGCGGGAGCGCAATCCTGCGTACGGCGGTCGGGGACTGGTTAAAGGGCATCTGTCAGCAGATTTGTACCTATAAAACTGGCTGACCTGTCACAAGTGCACTTGGCAACTGAGGGCATCTGTTTTGGTCCCATGGTCATATGGGCCGCATTGCTGAGAAATACTAAGTTTTCATGCATGTAAATGAGCCTCTAGGAGCAACGGGGGATATCACGATGGCCTCTGTCAATCAAAGTAGAGAGGGCAATATCTAGTTGGTGGGATCTGGCACTCCTCCCCACCGATCAGCTGTTCACTGCAGCCTTCCACACCATGGTAGGCCAGAAGCACAGCTCTGTTCTAAGTGTAACAGCCGTGCCGGTTTCAAGTGAATGGGAGCTGAGCTTTAGCAATTGAGTTATTGAACTGAGCTTTGCTTCTGGCTCGGTTAAGAGTACTAGTTCCAGTCCCTGAGGAGGCTTCCTGAACAGGTGACTGGTGTGGATGCCTGACTCCCCACCAATCTGGTCTTGATGACCTATCCGTTAATCTATAAATCTGTATAGGTCCACACCAGACCATGAAATAGCTCTTCTGTCAACTGTGCATTTCAGCCGGCAATGTGACTGCAAAACTATCTAATAAAACCCTTGAATTAAAGCTGAAACTCTACATTTAATGACATCTTGATGGCTTTGCTTCAGATCCACTGTGGTGGTGTTTGTAGACCTGACTATACACTGATGGTATCCTGTGATTTGAAATGCCGCCTAGCTTCCCTATGTAGTGGCAAGCATCCTGTCCCATCGTTCCCAGCTTAGATTCACATCCATCATGGAAAATGA
This sequence comes from Bufotes viridis, assembly GCA_033119425.1. Classification (NCBI taxonomy): domain Eukaryota; kingdom Metazoa; phylum Chordata; class Amphibia; order Anura; family Bufonidae; genus Bufotes; species Bufotes viridis. The sequence continues at coordinate 4,291 of JAKVIS010006368.1, forward strand.
GAGATTTGATGTTCTCCAGACTTCGGAAGACACTGTGCTGTTCTCTCATTTGTCCTGTTTACATTCCTACCAGAAAGAACACATATGTGTTTGTGATTTTCAGTTCAAGCCCATGGTTGCCTCCTGCTACTTGTACATAGTGTATTTTGCCAGCAGCGTTTCCTTAATTGTGAGCTTAAGCTCTGCAAGGTCCGAGGTGGTCCAGTGAGCGTTCTTCATTGGAGACACTTATATCGTTCCAGTAACCAGTTTGATTTAATTTTATTTATTTTTTAAATTGTAGCTAGAGCCTAGAAGTTCCTTTGCTACCAATAACAAAAAATAGATTTAATTGCTCATTGGCAACCAGACTCCGGAGATTTGTTTAGTCCTATGCTTGGTATACAATGCCCATTGTCTTCATAGTAACATAGTTTACAATGCTGAAAAAAGACATACATACATCCAGTTCAGTCTGTGATCCTTCAAGTTGATCCAGAGGAAGGCAAAACAAAACTTGACTCCAATCAGGCAATCAGAATAACTCTCTGGATTAACGACCCCTCTCTAGTAGCTGTAGCCTGTAACATTATTACACTCCAGAAATACATCCAGGCCCCTCTACAGTGGGTCTGTGGAAAAAAAGGGCCATCAGTGGTGCTGGGCATGACTGAAGTCTTCACTGAGGGTACACATGCCTACTCAGGATTTAAGATATGGCAATTTACATAATTTTAGGCTACTTTCACACTGGCGTTATTCTTTTCCGGCATAGAGTTCCGTCAAAAGGACTCTATGCCGGAAAAGAACTAATCAGGCATATCCCAATGCATTCTGAATGGATAGAAATCCGTTCAGTTTGCATCAGTATGCCTTCCGTTCAGTCACTGTCAGGCATTTTGGCCGGACATAATACCGCAGCATGCTGCGGTATTATGTCCGTCCAAAATGCCTGATCAGTCGCCAGGAATGCCGCCATTTACATTGACTTGTATTAGTGCCGGATCCGGCATTGCGAAACAACTGAAGGACGGATCCGTCCTTCTGGTCTGCGCATCCGCAGATCGGTAAAACTGTGAAAAAGACTGCAAGACTGATCCGTCCATCCGCATGACAAGCGGAGAGACGGATCCGTTCTTGCAATGCATTTGTAGATGGATCCGCATCCGGATCAGTCTACAAATGCTGTCAGTTGTGACACTAAACGGCGGATCCGGCAGGCAGCTCCGACGACGGAACTGCCTGCCGGATACAAGTGCTGCAAGTGTGAAAGTAGCAGTGTGAAAGGAAGAGTAAAGAGCATTTTTTTTTTGTTACACTGTATTGACTATATACTTATTTTGGGGGCCTCTGTTTTTCTGTTAAAAACGGGTGATCTCTCCAGGCTATAGGTCCCTTTGACATCTTATACTGCAACCTGTCATCTATACTGTTCTCCACAGCTCTTGACTGCTCATCACCTTTCACGCTCCTCATCATGAGCTTTGCTTTGTGATATCATGATGAGGTTTATGATCTGCTGATGGTAAAAAATGTAACCTCACTTTATTGTGAGCAAATGATGGTTTAGCTTCCATCACTGTGTAATGCTTGTATAGGCATGGGTCAAGGTTTACACTTTTTCATCAGCAACAAGCTGTTTTTCTTGTCTGTTTTGACTTGTGGTTGAGAAAACGTTAACCAAGTAAATTTAGCCTTTGGACAAATTAGACTTTTTGGATGAACAAGGCTGCAGGTGTCCAGATTGTGGTGTGACTCAGTTTCTCCGTTTTGCTCAATAATTCTGTTTTTCTCTTGTAGCTTACTTTCAGGCCGAAGGGTTTTAAGGAGAGGTCGTGCATTCTTTTCTCGCACCCATCCTTATCCCACTCAGGATCATTGTTCTGCCTTTTTTTGCATTGAAACTGTATTTAGAATTAGTGTTGCATTGTCAGAAAATTCACTGGGCAGGGAAGAAGGTTCTTGAGGAATATCAGTGATGTCCTATCATATGGCATTAAAATTGCGTGTTTGGAATTTGAGATGCAGAACTTTCAGCAAGTTTTATCCCATAGTACAAAATGTTATTCTACTTTACCTGCAAGCGCAAATTATTATCTGTACTGAAGCATTGCTAGACTCCGAAAACACCAAAGGCACATTGGGGCACTGGGTAAGCTGAAAAGGGGTACGGCTAACATAAAGGCCTTACTGCTGGCCGTACATTGCCAGTCCCAAAGCCAAATAACTCACACCATCATATGGCATACCTGGAAATGTAACGTGTTGCATCCATAATAATCTAAACTAAAATTATCACATGTAATCTGCTCTGTTTATTGCCTAAAAAAGTACTAGAATTGTTGCTTGTTGTTCATCCCACCACACAGAAAACGGAATAAAGAGTCATCAAGCAGTAGTATGTGCCCGGAAATGGTACCATTGATATCTATAAGTCATCCTGCGAAAAGGAAGCCCTCACACAGATCTTTGAAGAAGAAAAAAAGTGGTTTGGCTCTCAGAATAAGGCAACACAAAAACAGATGTTTTTGAAAATGTTTTTATTCAACAACAGTAGAAAACTTACTACTGGATGTAAATTTGTATAGCTGCAACATTACCAGCTCATAGTCTAGCATTAACATGTCCTAGCGGAAAAACAAAACCTACTTCCCCCCCCCTCCCCATAATTTTTTTTGAAGAATTTGCATTTTCCCCCATCTCCACTAAAAGAAAATGGATTCTTTAGGCTCCTTTCACACGAGCGAGTTTTCCGCGCAGGTGCGATGCGTGAAGTGAACACATAGCACCCGCACTGAATCCCAACCCATTCATTTCAATGGGTATTTTTCGTGAAAAATGCAGCATGTTCTTTAGGCCTCATGCACACGACCGTTTTTTTATGCTGTCCGCAAAAAGGGGTTCCGTTGTTCAGTGATCCGTGTCCGTTTTTGCCTTCCGTTGTGTTTCCGTGTGTCTTCCGTTTTTTTTAGCAGACATGACCCAAAAGATTTTACCAAAAGACAGGCTGACAATGTTTCCCAAGTGCCTGCCAAGGGATCCGCAAAAAAAACGGACACGGAACGTGGATGACACACGGATGGCCATCCGCATTTTTCACGGACCCATTGACTTGAATGGGTCCGTGAACCGTTTTTCACGGACAAGAATAGGACAGGTTATATTTTTTTGACGGACTGGAATCACGGACCACGGACGCGGAGAACAAACGGTGCATTTGCCGAGGTTTCCACGGGCCCATTGAAAACCAATGGGTCCGCAGAAAATCACGAAAAACGGAGCGACGGACACGGAATCAAACAACGGTCGTGTGCATGAGGCCTTATTCTGCTTTTTTTATGCAGCCCTGGCCCCATAGAAGTGAATGGGGCTTCAGTGAAAAATGCATTGCATCCGCAAACAAGTGCAGATGCAATGGTTTTTCTTTTTTACTGATGGTTGCTAAGAGATGCTGTTTGTAAACCTTCAGGTTTTTTATCACGCGCGTACAAAACGCATCAAAATGCATTGCACCCGCGCGTAAAAAACTGAACGCAGTCTCAGACAAAACTGACTGAACTTGATTGCAAGATGGTTTGAGTTTCACTGAATGCACTCAGAGCCAATCCATATCGTTTGTGTGAAAGAGGCCTAGAATCAAACAAGCCATCAAATGGCTATATTCATGGAAATATTAAAAAGTTATTTTGGCTTTTGGAAAGTGTATGTTTGTGTGTAGAGGGTGTGTGTGTGTGTGTGTGTGGGGAAAAACTAGAAAAAAATCACCTCCCAAAACTGACGACAAGGGATTAAGGCCTCTTGCACACAGGCGTCATGTTTGACGCCCGGATAAGAGGCGGGTGCGTTGCGGGAATCGCCACAATTTTTCCGCGCGTGTGCTAACGTTTGTAGTGCGTTTAGCACGCGCGTGAAAAAATCCGCATGCTTGGTACCCAGACCCGAAGTCAGACTTCATCACTGAAGTCCGGTTTCGGGATGAGTATTCTGTATATGTAATTATTTTCCTTTATAACATAGTTATAAGGGAAAATAATCGCATTCTAATTACAGAATGCAATGTTCCCCGGGCTATAGAGGGTTAAAAATAATAAAGAGTTAACTCACCTTCTCCCATTGTACGCGCAGAGCCCCAGAACGTCTTCTCTCTTGATGATTGCTTGCTTCAGGACCTGTGGTGACGTCACAGGGTCACATGGTCCAATCATAGAAGCATTTGAGTGGACCATGTGACCCATGTGATCCTGTGACGTCACCAAAGGTCCTTCATCCAACAGATGTTGGATGAAGGACCTGCCGTGATGTCACAGGATCACATGGGTCACATGGTCCACTCAAATGCTTCTATGATTGGACCATGTGACCCTGTGACATCACCACAGGTCCTGAAGCATCCCAACCATCAAGAGAGAAGACGTTCTGGGGCTCTGCGCGTACAATGGGAGAAGGTAAGTTAACTCTTTATTATTTTTAACCCTCTATAGCCCGGGGAACATTGCATTCTGTAAGTAGAATGCGATTATTTTCCCTTATATCTATGTTATAAAGGAAAATAATAACGATCGGGTCCCAATCCCGATCGTATCCTAGCAACCATGCGGGAAAATCGCAACGCATCCGCACATGATTGCGGATGATTGCGATTTTCCCGCATCCCCATTCACTTCTATGGGGCCTGCGTTGCGTGAAAATCTCAGAATATTGAACATGCTGCGATTTTCACGCAACGCAAAAGTGATGCGTGAAAATCACCGCTCATGTGCACAGCACCATAGAAGTGAATGGGTCCGGATTCAGTGCGGGTGCAATGCGTTCACTTCACGCATTGCACCCGCGCGGAAAACTCGCCCGTGTGAAAGGGGCCTAAGGCTTCGTTCACGTCACTGTTCAGCCTTTCCGTTCTCCTGCTTGGTTTAGGAGCAGTAGAACGAAAAGGGCGGATTCTGCAGATAACTGAGACCTAACTGAGCGTAACGGAGCCTAAAGACCCCATAGACTATAATGGGGTCCATTAGGTGTCCGCTCACAAGAAGATTTTTGAAGCGGAGACAAAAGTCCTGCATGCACAACTTTTGTCTCCGCTCCAAAACCATCTTCTGAGCGGAAACCTAACGACCCTATTATAGTCTATGGGGTGCTTAGGCTTCGTTCACATCACCGTTATGTGCCGAATCCGTCCTTTCCGTTCTACTGCTCCTAAACGGATGGATTTTGCTGATTTTTTGATGATATGGCTAGCTTCTTGTCAGGTAACCTATTCACTGAAGCATTGATTAATGAGGCCAAAAACATCTTTTCAGACAGGGATATTCCAGGGCTAGGGGCCTCCTCCTCGTGTAAACAGGCCTTCAAGGACCTATATATCAAATACAAGGACAACATCAAGTCATGGTGGGAAATCAAATCGCTGGAGAGTTATCTGGAACATAAAATAGTCCCCCGTGGTTTACGCTTATATGTTAAACCAGCAGACCGCATCTCCTCCCCATCCTTACAAGTCAGGTGGGAGCAAGAATTGACGCGCAGTTCGCTTAATTTAATGAATATCCTATTGGAGGAAGAGAGGATACTGTTCGATAAAACCACCGTAAATTTGCAGGAACAAACAGAGATCGCATTAAAATTTCGTAGTGACCCTGAGTTCAATAATCATGAGGCTGCACTACAAACATCGGTGGAGAAACTTCAGGGGTATATTAAGGAGAGAAAGCACAGACAGTTCGTGCGGGATCTATCCGAATTCAGAGAGAATCGTGCTTATTGTCAGCAACAGGTTAACGTCGTCACTGGGGTATCGGAGATATCATCATCGGACATTGAGTCCTCAGATACTGAACCAAGAACATATTTTCCTCAAAATCCAGGACCTAGGGGCAATAGGAGAGGATCCCGTCGCAACAGAGGATGGCACCGAAACAGAGGTGGGAGAGGGACAACCGGACTTTATGGAAACCCTGGTGGCTCCTTTTTGCCGGGTCCGTCTCCCTCCTCTGCTGTTGCACCCTCTGGTTTGCGAAATACACAACTCTCCACACCCCCTACCTCCGCTTCTCCTTTTTTAGAGGGGAGTCAGCCCCCATACCACTTACGGGACAGGGGCGAGAGAGAGTGTAAAGACAATCTCCAAATCATTAATTTATCGACTAGACAATTAAGCGAAACTGAGACATGTGTGTTAAAGAAGGGCCTTTCATTTGTACCCACAACAAGTTTCTGTTTATTCACATGGGTCAAGGACCTCCACCTGTTTTGTCG
>JAKVIS010006369.1:0-10445 GCA_033119425.1 Bufotes viridis
CTGAACCCCTCTCCAGCTCTGCTATGTCTGTCTTGTTCACAGGAGCCCAGAACTGTACACAGTCCTCCATGTGTGGTCTAACCAGTGATTTGTAAAGTGGTAGGACTATGTTCTCATCACGGGCGTCTATGCCCCTTTTGATGCAACCCATTATCTTATTGGCCTTGGCAGTAGCTGCCTGACACTGGTTTTTGCAGCTTAATTTGCTGTTTATTAAAATTCCTAGATCCTTTTCCATGTCAGTGTTACCGAGTGTTTTACCATTTAATATGGTGATGTCACAATACAGGGATAATAAACACAGTGATGTCATAGTACAGAGATAATAAACAGTGATGTTACAGTACAGGGATAATGAACACAGTGATGTCACAATACAGGGATAAAAGACACAGTGATGTCACAGTACAGGAATAATAAACAGTGATGTCACAGCACAGGGATAATGAACACAGTGATGTCACAGTACAGTTATCATAAACATAACTGTTCTTTCTTTTTCTTTTCATAATTTAACTAGAGGCAGTATAGAAATTTGGTGAAGCTTCGTTTTAAATGGAATCTGTCACCACAATCGTTGACTATTTGCAGTAATACATGACTAGTACTACACAGTGATGTCACAGTACAGGGATAATAAGCACAGTGATGTCACAGTACAGGGATAATAAACACAGTGATCTCACAGTACAGGGATAATAAACACAGTGATATCACATTACAGGGATAATAAACACAGTGATGTCACAGTACAGGGATAATAAGCACAGTGATGTCACAGTACAGGGATAATAAACACAGTGATGTCACAGTACAGGGATAATAAACACAGTGATTTCACAGTACAGAGATAATAAACACAGTGATGTCACAGTACAGGGATAATAAACACAGTGATCTGACAGTACACTGATAATAAACACAGTGATGTCACAGTACAGGGATAATAAACACAGTGATGTCACAGTACAGGGATAATAAACACAGTGATGTCACAGTACAGAGATAATAAACAAAGTAATGTCACAGTACAGCGATAATAAACACAGTGATGTCACAGTACAGGATAATAAACACAGTGATGTCACAGTACAGGGATAATAAACACAGTGATGTCACAGTACAGGGATAATAAACACAGTGATGTCACAGTACTGCGATAATAAACACAGTCATGTCACAGTACAGGATAATAAACACAGTGATGTCACAGTACAGGGATAATAAACACAGTGATGTCACAGTACAGGGATAATAAACACAGTGATGTCACAGTACAGGGATAATAAACACAGTCATGTCACAGTACAGGGATGATAAACACAGTGATGTCACAATACAGGGATAATAAACACAGTGATGTCACAATACAGGCATAATAAACACAGTGATGTCACAGTACAGGGATAATAAACACAGTGATGTCACAGTACAGGGATAATAAACACAGTGATGTCACAGTACAGAGATAATAAACAAAGTAATGTCACAGTACAGCGATAATAAACACAGTGATGTCACAGTACAGGATAATAAACACAGTGATGTCACAGTACAGGGATAATAAACACAGTGATGTCACAGTACAGGGGTAATAAACCAGTGATGTCACAGTACAGGGATAATAAACACAGTGATGTCACAGTACAGGGATAATAAACACAGTGATGTCACAGTACAGAGATAATAAACAAAGTAATGTCACAGTACAGCGATAATAAACACAGTGATGTCACAGTACAGGATAATAAACACAGTGATGTCACAGTACAGGGATAATAAACACAGTGATGTCACAGTACAGCGATAATAAACACAGTGATGTCACAGTACAGCGATAATAAACACAGTGATGTCACAGTACAGAGATAATAAACACAGTGATGTCACAGTACAGGGATAATAAACACAGTGATGTCACAGTACAGGGATAATAAACACATTGATGCCAGAGTACACTATATTTAACTGAAGGTAGTCCAATTGTAAAATGGTGCAACAAAGGAATATTAAAATGCACAGAAAAATAAATAAAAAAAACATAATTTGACTTGAGTGTGAGGCACTGCCTTCCTTTTACTTATGTTTTATATATGTTTTTACAATAAATGAGTAACAGTTTTATACAGTGCACCCCTAGTACCTGTTTTTTTTACTAGAATACTAGAAGGACGCTGTCTAAGCCCTGAAGCAAGAGGGGGCTGCCACTACATAGGCCGGAGGAGATCCCATAAAGCTCATTTCAGAGTTGTGTCTGATAAGCATAACTCTTTTCGGTAAGCGGATGTCTAAGTCTGCCACTGTTACAGCGGGTACTACACCATGAAGCGCTTGTTCTTTCTTTTTCTTTTCATAATTTAACTAGAGGCAGTATAGAAATTTGGTGAAGCTTCGTTTTAAATGGAATCTGTCACCACAATCGTTGACTATTTGCAGTAATACATGACTAGTACTACAGATAAAGAGTCCAGATCACAATTTAGTATTTTTACTGCTCCCCGTTCCTCCCCTGTCCGCATTTAAAGCTGCACTGAAATACATTGTCAGGACTGCTGTGCATAGCAGTCCTCTCCAATCTGTCAGCACAGCATTTTGGACTGTGTATTTCAGTACAACTTTGAGCACTGACAGCAGAGGAACAGGATGGCAGTAGGAAAACCAAAATTTAAATCTGGACTCTTTAGTCCTGATTTATCATGCCTTCACTCCAGGATTCTTGCTTCAAAAAGTCACAAAATGGGGCATTTACAACTTTTTGGACTTATTTGCACAAAAACGTTTTGACTGTTTGCATTTTTACGATACTCACTCCAGTTTTGAAATGTATGCCGTAAAGTGGATATGGTTAGCTATGTTAATGAGTTTAATTCGGATTTATCACTAAAACTTCTTTGAAAAGTTGCAAAAAAGTCGCGGTGTCACTCTAGACAAAGGTGTTAGGTTTAAGAATGAGACAAATTTATCAAACCACATGCGACATTTGACAAATGTGGCAAAAGAAATGCGACCAACACAGACTCAGCAAAACTGACTTCAAATATTCCCCTCAAGTGAATGTGCTAAGCACAGCCGCCATTCAATAGATGGGGCTGTGCGCAGCAAGCTGGTAGGAGGCCAAGAACAGGGTATTGAAGCTGCAATTCTTATTTTGGCCAGCAGGTGAAAGGCCAACATAAGAAATTAGCAATTAAAAAAGTTTTTTAGGCTCAAATACGAGCTTTAAAACCATAAAAAAAGTAAAAAAATTACAAATATATATAAAAAAAAAGTTTAAATAAAAAATAAATACACAAAAAACACAAAATATAAACATCATGGTATTCACAATGTCTGAAAATGCCCATACTATTAAAAAAATATATATATTTTTTTAAATACGGCTGAATGGCTAGTTTGTCATATTTTCATTGTTTCTCTTACTCAAAAAAAAGTATTAAAATGTGATCAAAAAGTCTCACACACTCCAAAATGGTATCAATAAAAGCTACAGAGAATGAAGGGCGCAGGTTAAAATGGCATTAGAAAGTACAACTTGTCCCGCAAAAAATAAGCCCTCATAAAGCTATGTGAACAGAAAAATAAAAAAATGTTATGGCTCAAGTAAGATAGGGAAGAATAATGAAAGCGAAAGCGAAAAACCTCAGGTATCCTAAGGTTAAGATTTTCACACATCATATTTCCTGCAGTCATTTCTTATTCATGTGAACAGGGCTTCATGAAATCCATGCACTTGTTGCAGAAACAACCCCATTTACATGAATGGAACCAATTTTCTGTGGCAAAAATTTCTGCAACTAATCCATCACATGTGAATAATAGCCTTAGGCCTCATACACATGGCCGTTGCCGTGTTGCTGCCCGTATACAGCGGGTCCGAAATAAACAGGCACCAGCAGTGTGCACCCCGCAACACGGATGCGGACCCATTCACTTGAATGGGTCCACAATCTGGGAGATGCGGTGCGGTGCGGAACAGAAGCAGGATCGGAAGCCCACGGAAGCACTACGGTGTGCTTCTGTTTGTGCCTCCGCACTCGCAAAAAAATAGAACATGTTCTATTTTTTTACGGTGCAGACGGATCACGGACCCATTCAAGTTGAATGGGTCTTGATCCGTCCCGGGCCACCGCACGGATGTCACCTGTGCATTGGAGACTGCAAATTGCGGTCTCCAATGCACGGAGCGGCCACACAACGACGTGTGCATGAGGCCTTAGATGAGGAATCATGGAATTACGTGCACATACATTACCCAAGCATCCGCTACAACGTACAGGAGTGTTGTCCTCAGCACCTTCTTTAATAAAGACTGTGCAGAGAAGCTGTTAGTTACCTCCTAACACTTTCTATCATGTTACAAAATGCACTTCAGCCAGCCATTGTGCTAAAAACAAAACGAGAAGACAAATTACTCCGCCAGCAACTAATCTACCCGCCTTTAGCAAACAGGCACAACATAATGCTGGAATGAAGTTGTTTGTAGAAGAGACGTGGTAAGGAACATTTATGAGATGTTTGGGGGGGAGTTGTTTCTTTTTTGGCAGCATTTATGCTAGGTGTCATAAAAAACTATTCAAAGTGTTACAAATGACAAAATTAGAGGTAATATAGCATGACACAGTAAATGTGAATAGGAGCATGCACACAGCCGTATTATAGTCCAAGGTCTGAGCTGTACAAGGCTGCTATATGGCAATAATAGCAATCGGTAGGATCCTACCGTACCTCCCTATGCCTCACTCAAGGGCAGAGTAATTTAGCGGGATGTATATCAAATATGCCAGACAAAATTTCTGCCATGTAGTATTGAGCCAAAGAGAGTAGACTCCCTGTACTGCTCTATAGGCACATGCCCATGCCTGTGGGGATCACAATAAGGCCTCATGCAAAAAAATTATTTTGTTCCACATCAGATCCGCATATTTTTGTTTTCACATCAGACTGCGTATGCGGTCTGAGCGGAAGTGGAGGTGACTGCAGGTGAAACCGCTTGGAATTATGTCAACAGCGCGTGCGCACTAATCATCTTCGCTGCTCGGCAAGCAGAGAGACGGGGTGAGAAGGCACCGTGTTTGTATGCAGGACTCAGTTCTAGATGTGAAGTCTAGCACTGTCAATCCAAGAGGAGAGGGCGTGTTTGGAGCACCAGGGTCATCACTGGAGTGCTGCTCAAACCACAGAAGCCTACGTCTTGGTGCTCCATTGGCTCAACTGCATACCAATAAAAGTCTTCATTTCTGCACTTTGTCGGCATCTAGAAAGACAATACAGGTATCGTTTTACTCAGCTAGATTAACCCTACCAGGCTACATGTCTGGTTTAATAGGGTTGATCCTGGTGACAGAGCTTCTTTAATGTGGCCATCATTAGTACCAAGGCAGAACCTGTATTCTTCCAAAGCTTTCAGTTGATTTATGCCTTCAATGGCTTCTCGGCAGCACAAGCACAGTAGATCTTGGTGATGATGAGAGGTCGGTGGCAAACAAGCAAGTGGAGTCCACTAATGCGTTCCCACTTCAAGTAGATGGTTTCTTATTGTCCAGGCAGTCACTGCAGGGGCTACTCCAGAATCAATTTCTGATATTGTGGCTGTCCTTAGAGATGCAGCAGCTCTTTGCTTGCATCTGTCTGTCTAAACCAGAGATGCTTAACCTGTGTCCCTGAACCATGCCCTGCTGTAGGCTGATAGCTGTAGGCTATCCAGGCATGCTGTGAGTTGTAGTTTTGCAACAGCTGGAGGGCCGCATGTTGGGCATCCCTGGTATAGACCATCCAAAATCCTCTCTATGTGTGTGATTGCCCTCCTCTAGCCACTATCGACACCAATCATGCACTGCAGGAACTTCTCAACCAACTCTTTCCGAGATTCAAAAGTTGGACCATCCAGCTTCTCCGAGTCCACCTATCCAACCCTTTGAAATTCGGTTAATTGCACAAATGGTGCTCATCTTTGTCTATGAGACATAATGGACACTTCAACAACACCCAATCCACAGTGATGTAACAGAGAAGACAAACAACAGTGCTGTCAAACAAACAAAAAACACACACAGTGATGCCAGGAAACAAAAAGTTGGGGAGCATCTGTACGCAAAGTAAGGATCTTGGAACTTTGATCACTACATGTAACACCCTTCCGCATCGACATATTGTAAAATTGGCTTTTTATATTGGCTCCTTCTAGGTGCTTTTTCATTTTCTGGTAGTGTATGTTATGTAATATACAGTACCTCACATTTTTGTAAATATTTTATTATATCTTTTCATGGGACAACACTGTAGATCTGACACTTTGATACAATGTAAAGTAGTCAGTGTACGGCTTGTAGAACAGTGTAAATTTGGTGTGCCCTCAACATAACTCCACACAGAGCCATCACTGTCTAAACCGCTGGCAACAATACCGAGTACACTCCTAAGTGAAAATGGCCAAATTGTGCCCAAATAGACATTTTCCCTCCCCGGTATCATGTGACTCGTTAGTGTTAGAAGGTCTCAGGTGTGAATGGGGAGCAGGTGTGTTAAATTTTGTGTTATCGCTCTCACACTCTCTCATACTAGTCAATGGAAGTTCAACATGGTTCCTCATGGCAAAGAACTCTCTGAGATTGCTCTGCACAAAGATGGCCTAGAATATAAAAAGATTGCCAACACCCTGAAACTGAGCTGCAGCACGGTGGCCATGACCATACAGCGGTTTAACAAGACAAGTTCCTCTCAGAACAGGCCTCGCCATGGATGACCAAAGAAGCTGAGCGCACATGCTCAGCGTCATATCCAGAGGTTGTCTTTTCAAAATAGACGAACAGCAAACAGTTTGCTGAAGACAAGCAGACTAAGGACATGGATTACTGGAACCATGTCCTGTGGTCTGATGAGACCAAGATAAACTTATTTGCAAGGGTGTGTGCGGCGGCAACTAGGTGACGAGTTCAAAGACAAGTGTCTGCCTACAGTCAAACATGGTGGTGGGAGTGTCATGGTTTAGGACTGCATGAGTGCTGCCGGCTGTGGGGAGCTACAATTCATTGAGGGAACCATGAATGCCAGCATGTACTGTGACATACTAAAGCAGAGCATGATCCCTCCCTTTGGAAACTGGGCTGCAGAGCATTATTCCAACATGATGATGACCCCAAACACTCCTCCAAGACGACCACTGCCTTGCTAAAGAAACTGAGAGTAAGGCCTCTTGCACACGGGCGTCATGTTTGACGCCCGGATAAGATGCGGGTGCGTTGCGGGAATCGCCGCGATTTTTCCGCGCGTGTGCTAACGTTTGTAGTGCGTTGAGCACGCGCGTGAAAAAATCCGCATGCTTGGTACCCAGACCCGAAGTCAGACTTCATCACTGAAGTCTGGTTTCGGGATGAGTATTCTGTATATGTAATTATTTTCCTTTATAACATAGTTATAAGGGAAAATAATCGCATTCTAATTACAGAATGCAATGTGCCCCGGGCTTTAAAGGGTTAAAAATAATAAAGAGTTAACTTACCTTCTCCCATTGTATGCGCAGAGCCCCAGAACGTCTTCTCTCTTGATAGTTTGGATGCTTGAGGACCTGTGGTGACGTCACAGGGTCACATGGTCCAATCATAGAAGCATTTGAGTGGACCATGTGACCCATGTGATCCTGTGACATCACGGCAGGTCCTTCATCCAATGTTGGATGAAGGACCTGCCGTGATGTCACAGGATCACATGGGTCACATGGTCCACTCAAATGCTCTATGATTGGACCATGTGACCCTGTGACGTCTCAAGCTATCCAAACTATCAAGAGAGAAGGCGTTCTGAGCTCTGGCAGATGGGTGAAGTTAACTCTTTATGTACAACCCTTTAAGCCCGGGGCAGCATGCATTCTGTAATTAGAATGCGATTATCTTCCTTATAACTATGTTATAAAGGAAAATAATAACGATCGGGTCCCCATCGCAATCGTATCCTAGCAACCATGCGGAAAAATCGCAGACGCATCCGCACATGATTGCGGATGCTTGCGATTTTCCGCATCCCCATTCACTTCTATGGGGCCTGCGTTGCGTGAAAATCGCAGAATATAGAACATGCTGCGATTTTCACGCTAGCGCCAAAGTGATGCGTGAAAATCACCGCTCATGTGCACAGCCCCATAGAACTGAATGGGTCAGGATTCAGTGCGGGTGCAATGCGTCCTCCTCACGCATTGCACCCGCGCTGAAATTACGCCCGTGTGAAAGGGCCTAAGGCCCCTTTCACACGGGCGAGATTTTCAGCGGGTGCAATGCGTGACGTGAACGCATAGCACCCGCACTGAATCCTGACCCATTCATTTCAATGGTCTGTGTACATGAGCGGTGATTTCACGCATCACGTAGCGTTGCGTGAAAATCGCGGCATGTTCTATATTCTGCGTTTTTCACGCATCCTGCCATAGAAGTGAATGAGGCTGCGTGAAAGCGCATTTCATCCGCAAGCAAGTGCGGGTGCGTTGCGTTTTTTACTGATGGTTGCTAGGAGATGTATTTTGTAAACCTTCCGTTTTTTATCACGCGCGTGAAAAACGCATCAAAACGCATTGCACCCGCGCGGAAAAAACTGAACAACTGAACGCAATCGCAGGCAAAACTGAATGGCTTTACCTGTGAAATCGCACAGTTTTCACTGAACGCATCCGCAACACATCCGGACACGCTCGTGTGAAAGAGGCCTAAAGGTGCTGGACTGGCCATTCATGTCCCTAGACCTAAACCCTATTGAGCATCTGTGGAGTATCCTTAAACGGAAGGTGGAGGAGCACAAGGTCTCTAACATCCACCAGTTTTGTGATGTCGTTATGGAGGAGTGGAAGAGGATTCTAGTGGCAACCTGTGAAGCTCTAGTGAACTCCATGTCCAAGAGAGTTAGGCTGGGTTCACACGAGCGTGTCCGGATTAGGTCGGATGCGTTGCGGATGCGTTCAGTGAAAACTGTGCGATTTCACAGGCAAAGCCATTCAGTTTTGCCTGCGATTGAGTTCAGTTGTTCAGTTTTTTCCGTGCGGGTGCAATGCGTTTTGATGCGTTTTTCACGCGCGTGATAAAAAACTGAAGGTTTACAAACAACATCTCCTAGCAACCATCAGTGAAAAACGCAACGCACCCGCACTTGCTTGCGGATGCAATGCGTTTTAACGCAGCTCCATTCACTTCTATGGGGCTAGGGCTGCGTGAAAACGCAGAATATAGAACATGCTGCGATTTTCACGCAACGCACAAGTGATGCGTGAAAAAAAAACGCTCATGTACACAGCCCCATTGAAATGAATGGGTCAGGATTCAGTGCGGGTGTAATGCGTTCACATCACGCATTGCACCCGCGTGGAAAACTCGCCCGTGTGAAAGAGGCCTTAAGGCAGCGCTGGAAAATAATGGTGGCCACACAAAATATTGACACTTTTGAGGAAAATTTGTTCATTTTCACTTAGGAGTGTACTCACTTTTGCTTTGCTACTAGCGGTTTAGACATTAATAGCTGTATGTTGAGTTATTTTGAGGGCACACAAATTTAGGGTCCATTCACACGTCCGTAAGTGTTTTGCGGATCCGCAAAACATGGACACCGGCAATGTGCGATCTACAATTTGCGGACCGCACATTACCAATACTAGAAAATGACTTTTCTGGTCCGCAATTACGGACAAGAATAGGACATGTTCTAATATTTTTTGGGAATGGAATTGCGGATCCCGAAAATACGGATGCCGGAAATGTGGATCCTGGAAATGCGGATGCGGATCCTGGAAATACGGATCCATATCCGTTACAGCCCCATTGAAAGTGAAAGGGTCCTGAAATTGCGGAACGGATGCGGACCCAAATTACGGACGTGTGAATAGACCCTTACACTGACTACTGACAAGCCGTACACTGACTACTTCACATTGTATCAAAGTGTCAGATCTTCAGTGTTGTCCCATGAAAAAGATATAATAAAATATTTACAAAAATGTGAGGGGTGTACTCACTTTGTGAGATTCTTTTATATATGTGTGTGCTAATTGGTTCAATAAAAATTGCTAAAGAAGCCAAGTGAAATCTGTATGTCACGATATGGTTCAGCGGCTGCGGATTCTTCTATTGCGTCCTAGAAATTGTGTGCAATTGCTTTCATTTCTCGAAGGTGTTTGATATTCCACATCAATAGGTGGAAGGAATAATCTAGCCTATAAATCAGGCTCTCACTTCCCGGTCTGTGCTGCAGCAGTAAATGAAGTTCACCAGGCATGTCAAGTGATATGACCGAAGGTTAATAACAAGCAATTAACAAGAACAGCTGGTATTTTGCGCTAAGTAAGGACGTCTAACCAGGGAATAGCAGGATAGCAGAGCATAGGTAAATATGTATGCAGGAGCTTCCTCCGATCCGCAGAAAAGTACAGGAAATTCTGTCCTACAATATACGGATATGAGGATAAGAAAATA
>JAKVIS010006370.1:0-10458 GCA_033119425.1 Bufotes viridis
CACAGGAGAGCCGACAGATCCTCTATACTACACCACACAGGAGAGCCGACAGATCCTCTATACTACACCACACAGGAGAGCTGACAGATCCTCTATACTACACCACACAGGAGAGCTGACAGATCCTCTATACTACACCACACAGGAGAGCTGACAGATCCTCTATACTACACCACACAGGAGAGCTGACAGATCCTCTATAATACACCAAACAGGAGAGCTGACGGATCCTCTATACTACACCAAACAGGAGAGCTGACAGATCCTCTATACTACACCAAACAGGAGAGCTGACAGATCCTCTATAATACACCACACAGGAGAGCTGACAGATCCTCTATAATACACCACACAGGAGAGCCGACAGATCCTCTATACTACACCACACAGGAGAGCTGACAGATCCTCTATACTACATAACACAGGAGAGCCGACAGATCCTCTATAGTAGACCACACAGGAGAGCTGACGGATCCTCTATACTACACCACACAGGAGAGCCGACAGATCCTCTATACTACACCCCACAGGAGAGCTGACGGATCCTCTATACTACACCACACAGGAGAGCCGACGGATCCTCTATACTACACCACACAGGAGAGCCGACAGATCCTCTATACTACACCACACAGGAGAGCTGACGGATCCTCTATACTACACCACACAGGAGAGCTGACGGATCCTCTATACTACACCACACAGGAGAGCTGACAGATCCTCTATACTACACCACTCAGGAGAGCTGACAGATCCTCTATACTACACCACACAGGAGAGCTGACGGATCCTCTATACTACACCACACAGGAGAGCTGACAGATCCTCTATACTACACCACACAGGAGAGCCAACAGATCCTCTATACTACACCACACAGGAGAGCTAAAAGATCCTCTATACTACACCACACAGGAGAGCCGACAGATCCTCTATACTACACCACACAGGAGAGCTGACAGATCCTCTATACTACACCACACAGGAGAGCTGACAGATCCTCTATACTACACCACAAAGGAGAGCTGACAGATCCTCTATACTACACCACACAGGAGAGCTGACAGATCCTCCATACTACACCACACAGGAGAGCTGACAGATCCTCTATACTACACCGCACAGGAGAGCTGACAGATCCTCTATACTACACCACACAGGAGAGCTGACAGATCCTCTATACTACACCACACAGCAGAGCTGACAGATCCTCTATACTACACCACTCAGGAGAGCTAACAGATCCTCTATACTACACCACTCAGGAGAGCTGACAGATCCTCTATACTACACCACACAGCAGAGCCGACAGATCCTCTATACTACACCACACAGGAGGGCCGACAGATCCCCTATACTACACCACACAGGAGAGCTGACAGATCCTCTATACTACACCACACAGGAGAGCTGACAAATCCTCTATACTACACCACACAGGAGAGCTGACCGATCCTCTATACTACACCACACAGGAGAGCTGACAGATCCTCTATACTACACCGCACAGGAGAGCTGACAGATCCTCTATACTACACCACACAGGAGAGCTGACAGATCCTCTATACTACACCGCACAGGAGAGCTGACAGATCCTCTATACTACACCACACAGGAGAGCTGACAGATCCTCTATACTACACCACACAGCAGAGCTAACAGATCCTCTATACTACACCACTCAGGAGAGCTAACAGATCCTCTATACTACACCACACAGGAGAGCTGACAGATCCTCTATACTACACCACACAGGAGAGCTGACAAATCCTCTATACTACACCACACAGGAGGGCCGACAGATCCTCTATACTACACCACACAGGAGAGCTGACAGATCCTCTATACTACACCACACAGGAGAGCTGACAAATCCTCTATACTACACCACACAGGAGAGCTGACCGATCCTCTATACTACACCACACAGGAGAGCTGACAGATCCTCTATACTATACCACACAGCAGAGCTGCCAGATCCTCTATACTACACCACACAGGAGAGCTGACAGATCCTCTATACTACACCACACAGGAGAGCTGACAGATCCTCTATACTACACCACACAGGAGAGCTAACAGATCCTCTATACTACACCACACAGGAGAGCTAACAGATCCTCTATACTACACCACACAGGAGAGCTGACAGATCCTCTATACTACACCACACAGGAGAGCTAACAGATCCTCTATGACAAATGTAAGTTTATGCACATAGGAAGGAATAATGCAAGTCACCTGTACATACTAAATGGTAAAACACTGGGTAACACTGACATGGAAAAGAACCCAGAAATTTTAGTGAACAGCAAACTAAGCTGTAGAAACCAGTGACAGGCAGCTGGTGCAAAGGCCAAAAAGATAATGGGTTGCATGAAAAGGGGCATAGATGCCCGTGGAGGGCAACTAAAGTAATAACTGGAATGGGTGGACTACAGTACCCAGAAAGATGATCAAAATGAGGGTTATTCACTTTAAAAAAAAAGACGACTAAGGGATGATCTAATAACTATGTATAAATATATCAGGGTTCAGTACAGAGATCACTCCTATCATCAATTTATCCCCAGGACAGTGACTGTGACCGAGCGGACATCCTCTGTGTCTGGAGGAAAGAAGGTTTTACACAAACATAGAAGAGAGGATTCTTTGCGGTTAGAGCAGTGAGACTATGGAACTCTCTGCCTGAGGAGGTGGTGATGGTGAGTACAATAAAAGGAATTCAAGAGGGGCCTGGATGTATTTCTGGAGTGTAATAATATTACAGGTTATAGCTACTAGAGAGGGGTCGTTGATCCTAGTTATTGATCCCTATAGTTATTCTGATGCCTGATTAGAGTCAGGGAGGAATTTCTTTCCCCTAAAGTGAGGACAATTGGCTTCTACCTCACAGGGGTTATTTTGCCTTCCTTTGGATCAACTTGCAGGGTAACAGGCCGAACTGGATGGAGAAAGGGCTTTTTCATCTATGCTACTATGTATTTCTATAGTCCCCCACTATTTGGGGCTTTTCGTTCCACGCAACTAATACTGTAGTTTACTATCCAAATAAAATCACTATACAGTGCCTATACAATACTGCCCTGCAGAATGCAGAGAGAATTCTAGGTGGTTTAGAGGTTCCTTTCATTTCTGTGATGGTGTCGCGGCAACAATGTAGAAGTTAAAGAAGTTTTCCTACAAAAAATAACTTATCCCCTCCATACTGGCTAGGGTGAAGTGTCTGATCAGTGAGAGTTTGACCGCTGGGAACCACACTGATCAGAAGAGTTGGGCACAGTCGTGCATGTCTGCTGCTGTTTCATTCAACTCTATGATACTTTACTTGGCTTTATGGTTAGTACCATAAAGTTGAATGGAGCAACAGTAGACGTATATGACCACCACTCCATTCCTATGGAGGAACAATGGACCCTCATTCTCATGATTAGTTGGGGGTCCTAGCGGTTGAGACATTCATCCCGTGGATTGGGGTGAATGGTTTTGTGGAGTGTGAGAGGGCGCAAGGTGCCGTCATGGACGGAAGATACGTGTCACCGAGGTTCCTGGCCTCGGTGAGGTAAGAGCCTGTTCTTTTAGGTCAGCAGCAGCTAGTGCTGCTAGACACAGCTTGTTTAGCTAGTATGGCTGTAAAGCCAATCTGGGCTGGCTCTTACTGGAAGCAACTAAAGCGTAGGGTGGGTAGTTGCTTCCCGCGATCCAGGCCTGGTTTTTGACTGGGTTTAAAAGCCCAGCCAGCACTGTCAGCTGGGGGAAATTACTCCAGCAAGTGGAGTTTGTAGCTGAGCCTGAGTCTGGAAGCTGCTAGCAGGCGTACAGCGTGCACAGAGGCCTGCCGTGGACATTTGGCTGTGACCCAGCTTTCAGGAGCACAGGCGATCGCTCCTGACCTGCAGTGTGTGAGTTTAACAACCTGAAGGACTTTTGTTTTGTTTGCTGTGTGAACCTGCACCAAGGACTGTTGTTTTGCTTTATCAAGAGTGTGAATAAAACACTGTTGAATGACTAAAAATCCGCTTCCTTTGCCTCTATACTGCACCCGCACCTATCTGCCAAGAGCAAATCCCCACATTTGGTGTCGGATGCGGGCATGCGCAGTGAGGCTGGCGTAAACGCCGAAGTTTTTTTCCAAAGTGAATGTCATATGTCAAGCCGGCAAAGTTTCAACACGTGAACTCTGACAAGATGGAGGCAGTTGTAAAGGCTCTCGTGGAGGCCAATTTACAGCAGCGGGAGGCCAACAAGCAGCAGCAGGAGACAAACCAGCTGCTGTTGCAACATGTAATGGCTTTGCAAGCGACTGGAGCCTCTCACCGTGCCCATGATGCCCGGAAAGCGGTCCGTGCAGCAATTCCCAAGATGACCCCGAGGATGATGCCGAGACCTACCTGGCAGTCTTCGAAAAAGTGGCCGTGAGGGAGAAGCTGCCCCGTGACCAGTGGGCTGAGGTGGTCGCTCCGTTCCTGGCTTCCGGACCCCAGCAGGTGTTTTTCGACTTGTCGGACGACCAAGCAGCCGATTATGACACCGTGAAAGGAGAGATCCTAGCCAGACTGGGGGTGAACGTGCTGGTCCGCGCTCAAAGAGTCCACCAGTGGGACTTTAAAACGACTGAACCTGCTAGGCCGCAGTACTACGATCTGCTGCACAGGCTGCAAAAGTGGCTGCAGCCTGATCTACTAAGTCCCACTGCCATGCTGGATCGACTGTTGGCGGACATCTTTTGGAGGGCCCTGCCTTATCCCCTCCAGCACTGGGTCGGCCAGGCGTCTCCGGTAAGTGCCCTGGAGATGGTCGACCTGGTGGAGCGTTACGAGGCCACCAGAAACCTGCAGGGGAGTCTTGCTGGGAAGGGGCCAGTCAAACCCCGGAGGCCTCCACCCCAGTTCCGACGACCGGCGACAGAGAGACCTGCACGGAATGTATCCCTGCGGATCCGCCTCCCGTGGTATGCTGGAGGTGTCAGGAGCCAGGCCACATCAGGGCCGACTGTCCGCATCAAGGTGAGCCGATGGATGTGAACTACGGGTATCGCCACTCCCTGTATGCACGGAAGCTGTGTGCAACTGGCACCCGTGAGGGGCAGGACAATAACCACCTGTGTCAGGTAGAGGTGGGAGATTCTCTGGCGGTGGCCCTGCTGGACTCCGGGAGTTTAGTCTCCCTGGTAAGAGCTGCCCTAGTACGGCCTGCGGAGTATACCGGCCGTAAAGTCGGGGTCCTATGCATCCACGGAGACTTAAAAGACTACCCCACTGCACTAGTGACTTTGTCCACCTCGGCTGGTAGGTGGACCCACGAGGTGGCTGTCGCTACCAAACTCCCACATGAACTGATACTTGGGAGGGACTTCCCAGGTTTCCGGCGCTGTGGCCGGCTATAAAAGTGTCTGATGGGCCCGAGACAGGGGTAACCCTAGTAGAGTGGCC
The DNA here is from genome assembly GCA_033119425.1 of Bufotes viridis. Classification (NCBI taxonomy): domain Eukaryota; kingdom Metazoa; phylum Chordata; class Amphibia; order Anura; family Bufonidae; genus Bufotes; species Bufotes viridis. Next base: position 5,433 of record JAKVIS010006370.1, read on the forward strand.
TGATACCACTGGAAGGCCAGAACCCTGGGAGCCCGAATCTGAAGGGCCAGCGGTAGGGGTGACCACTGCTCCAGCGGTAGAGGGGGAGACAACCCCACTGAGTGTAATGGTGGGAGACACGGAGGACTTGCCACCGGGACCTGAGTTGGCAGACCTCAATGTCTCCGGGAAAATTTTGGGACCGCACAACACCGGGACCAAACCCTAACCAGGGCCTGGGAAAGTGTTGTAATGATTGACGGTAAACCCCAGAAACCAGGGGCTGAATTAATGTTCCCACGATTTATTATTCTTCAGGATATGTTGTATCGGGTGAACCAAATCCGAGGTGAGCCTGTTGAACAGTTGGTGGTGCCCACCGCATATCGCAAGCTTGTTATGGAGCTTGCCCACCAACATGTTCTTGGGGGACACATGGGGTGGCAGAAAACGCAGGACCGCGTACTACAGCGATTTTACTGGCCCGGTTTGTTTAAGGAAGTAGAGGAGTTCTGTAAGTCCTGTCCGACCTGTCAGGTAAATAGCCCCCAGCCGCATTACAGAAGTCCCCTGGTCCCTCTCCCAATAATTGAGGTCCCATTCGAGCGTATTGCCATGGATCTGGTCGGACCCGCACCGAAGTCTGCTAGGGGTCACCAACATATCCTGGTGATTCTGGACTATGCTACTCGATATCCAGAGGCGGTGCCTCTTCGACACACATCGGCTAGGCTCATTGCAAAGGAGTTAATGGAGATGTTTACCCGGGTGGGCCTACCTAAGGAGGTTCTGACGGACCAAGGGACCCCTTTTATGTCTAAGATTATGAGGGAATTGTGTAAACTGTTGCATATAAAGCAATTATGGACGTCCGTTTACCATCCGCAAACGGACGGCCTGGTGGAAAGATTTAACCAAACTTTAAAAAATATGCTAAAAAGGGTGGTGTCTAGAGATGGGAAGGACTGGGATCTGCTTCTGCCCTATCTCATGTTTGCAGTGCGAGAAGTGCCCCAGGCCTCTACTGGGTTCTCACCCTTCGAACTGCTTTATGGCAGACGCCCACGGGGCCTGTTGGACATCGCTAAGGAAGCGTGGGAACAACAGCCCGTCCCCACAAAAGCGTAATTGAATATGTTACCCAGATGCAGGAACGTATGGAGAGGGTGTTACCGCTGGTCCGGGAGCATATGGAGGCAGCGCAACAAGCCCAGAGTAGGGTGTACAATCGTCAGGCTCGGGTACGAGACTTTAATCCCGGAGACCGAAGTTTTAGTTCTGGTACCCACCCTTGACAGTAAATTTCTAGCTAGGTGGCAGGGGCCCTATGAAGTGCTCGAGAAAGTGGGGGAAGTAAATTACAAGGTGCACCAGCCAGGGCGGCGGAAACCGGAGCAGGTGTATCATGTGAATTTGCTGAAGCCATGGAAGGATAGGGACTCGTCCAGCGATGACAGCCCCCGGCCAGGGCTTCTAGGTGAGAAGGATCCAGCCCCTCACCTCGAAGTCCGGGAAGCAGCAGCCACCGTAAAAATTTCAGATAGCCTATCCTCCAAACAGGTCCAGGAAGTTAAGGAGTTCATTAGTCGGAACACGGATGTGTTCTCGACCTCCCTGGGCGCACATCCCTAATCCAGCATGACATTATCACTGAGCCTCAGGCCAAAGTCCGGTTAAAGCCGTATCGGGTACCCGAGGCTCGGCGACAAGCCATTGTGAAGGAAGTGCAGCTGATGCTCCAGTTAGGTGTCATCGAGGAGTCAAAAAGTGATTGGGCCAGTCCGATAGTCTTAATACCCAAGCCGGACGGGACATTGAGGTTCTGTAACGATTTCCGCAAGCTGAATGAGGTGTCCAAGTTTGACGCATATCCCATGCCAAGGGTGGATGAGCTCATTGAAAAATTGGGCCAAGCCAGGTATTTTTCTGTCCTGGACCTCACCAAAGGGTACTGGCAGGTACCCTTAACGGAGGCTGCCAAGGAAAAACTGCTTTTATCACACCGGAGGGGTTGTATCAGTACAAGGTATTACCCTTTGGTCTACATGGCGCCCCGCCACGTTTCAAAGGCTTATGGATATTGTGCTTCGTCCACATCGACGGTACGCCTCAGCGTATCTGGATGATATCATTGTCCATAGCACCGACTGGGAGAGTCACCTACCGAAGGTACAGGCCGTAGTGGACTCCCTTAGGAAAGCTGGCTTAACTGCTAACCCAAAAAAGTGTGTGATAGGGTTAGAAGAGACCAAATACCTAGGGTATGTCATTGGGCGGGGGTGGTCAAACCTCAGGTAAACAAAATTGAGGCAATTAAGAATTGGCCCCGACCTGTCACTACGCGGCAAGTAAAATCATTCCTGGGCATGGTGGGATACTACATGAGGTTTATTCCCAACTTCGCTACAATTGCTGCTCCATTGACAAGCCTTTTAAAGGGACGCAGGTCAGTGTCGATCCAGTGGAATGAGCAGGCGGATAAGGCTTTCTCTGCTCTGAAGTCGGCCCTGTGTGGGTCCCCGGTTTTGGTGACGCCCGACTTCAAGAGAGAGTTTGTGGTACAGACCGATGCCTCTGAAGTGGGCCTCGGGGCTGTACTCTCTCAGGAAATCAATGGGGAGGAGCATCCCGTGGTTTTCCTGAGTCGCAAACTCACCCCAGCCGAAACCAGGTACAGTATAGTGGAGAGAGAGTGCCTGGCCATCAAGTGGGCACTAGAGTCTCTCCGCTATTATCTGCTAGGGAGAAAGTTCCGTCTGGTGACCGACCATTCCCCTCTAAAGTGGATGAGCCAGGCGAAAGACAGGAATGCTCGGGTCACCAGATGGTTCTTGTCTCTGCAGAACTTCAAGTTCACAGTGGAACACAGGGCAGGCCGCTTGCAAGGAAATGCGGATGCCCTGTCTCGAGTACAGTGTTTGGCGTGTGTTCACCCTGTCAGGGTTGAACAAAGGGGGAGGTATGTGAGAGGGCGCAAGGTGCCGTCATGGACGGAAGATACGTGTCACCGAGGTTCCTGGCCTCGGTGAGGTAAGAGCCTGTTCTTTTAGGTCAGCAGCAGCTAGTGCTGCTAGACACAGCTTGTTTAGCTAGTATGGCTGTAAAGCCAATCTGGGCTGGCTCTTACTGGAAGCAACTAAAGCGTAGGGTGGGTAGTTGCTTCCCGCGATCCAGGCCTGGTTTTTGACTGGGTTTAAAAGCCCAGCCAGCACTGTCAGCTGGGGGAAATTACTCCAGCAAGTGGAGTTTGTAGCTGAGCCTGAGTCTGGAAGCTGCTAGCAGGCGTACAGCGTGCACAGAGGCCTGCCGTGGACATTTGGCTGTGACCCAGCTTTCAGGAGCACAGGCGATCGCTCCTGACCTGCAGTGTGTGAGTTTAACAACCTGAAGGACTTTTGTTTTGTTTGCTGTGTGAACCTGCACCAAGGACTGTTGTTTTGCTTTATCAAGAGTGTGAATAAAACACTGTTGAATGACTAAAAATCCGCTTCCTTTGCCTCTATACTGCACCCGCACCTATCTGCCAAGAGCAAATCCCCACAGGGGGAAAACAAACTTGTATTGATCTGATTTCTGGTGGTCTAGGGTGGTTTATAAGTTCATGTATAATACCTCAATTGGTTTAGGGAGTCATATTACTATTATTGGTGGTCTAGGGTATCATAGGGGATATTAGTAATTTTCCTGGCTGTCTAGGGCAGTGATAGCAACGTGCGGCTTTCAGTTGTTGCAGAACTACAACTCCCAGCATGCAAAGCCTGTCTATAGCTATCAGCCTACTGCAGGGCATGGTGGGAGTTGTAGTTTAGCAACAGCTGGAGAGCCGCACGTTGCCCATCACTGGTCTAGGGTATCACAGTGGATATTAGTAATATTACTGATTGTGTAGGGTGTTATATGGGCTAATACTAATATTCATGGTTTTCTAGGGTATTTTTAGTAAATTAGTCAAGTTCCTTGTTGTCTAAAATGTCGTATAGGTTAACACTAACATTCCTGTTTGTCTAGGATGTCATAAGGAATATAAAAAAATATCTTAGTTGTCTGAGGTATCATAGAAGTTATTAGTGATGTTCCTGGTTGTCTAGGATGTCATAAGGGTTAATACTAATATTCTAATATTTCTTGCTGTCTAGGGTTTCATATAGTTTAATTCTAATATTCCTGCTTGTCGGGGTATCATAAGGGATATTAATAGTGATCATGGTGGTCTAGGGTATCATAGGGGTCATTAGTAATGTTCCTTGTTGTCTAGGGCATCATATTCTATATAAATAATGTTTCTTGTATATTAGAAATATCCCTGGTTGCCTAGGGTACCATAGGGGTTATGTTCCTTGTTGTCTAGGGTGTCATAGGGGTGTATGCTAATATTGCTGGATGTCTAGGGTGTTATAGGGAATATTAGTAATGTCCCTGGTTATCTAGAGTATCATAGGTGTCGTAGGGGATAGTAGTAATGTCCCTGGTTGTCTAGGGTATCATAGAGGATATTAGTAATGTCCCTTGTTGTCTAGTGTATCATAGGAGATATTGGCAATGTCACTGGCTGTCTAGGGTATCATAGAGGATATTAGTAATCTCCCTAGTTGTCTAGGTTATCATAAGGGTTATTAGCAATGTTCCTGGTTGTCAAGGGTATTACTGCCTGCAGCAGCACATGTGATCCTTGTCAAACTGTATACTGATATGCGGGACCACAGTGTATCAGTACAAAGGAGCAGGAAGCGAGCAGCAGGTAAGTATGATTCCCTCCGCATGTCCGACAATGTGGGGGTCAGGTGAAGAGGCCCCAAATGTGGACAACCCTCTTAAGGGTATGGACCCATAGGACACATATTTTGGAGTCGACTTTCCAGAGTGGATTTTACAAATTTGTAAAGGATTGTGCTGTGATTTTGTCATGGATTTCACCCTATGCACTACCAAGTGTGAAATTCACAGTATAAATTTAAAGGCCATGGTACATCTTCGGGGCAATTTACTAATTTTAGGCTTAAAATCATTTTTTCAATTGGTCAATTTCTCCAGAGTGTGCATAAGATTT
>JAKVIS010006371.1:0-10542 GCA_033119425.1 Bufotes viridis
CTGCATCCATTCCCAACACCTCCTCCATACACCAACATATACCCCACACACAATCACATACCTCCATTATACACAGAGCTCTGCCACCTACATAACCTCCACACACCTGCATCCATTCCCAACACCTTCCTCCATACACCAACATATACCCCACACACAATCACATACCTCCATTATACACAGAGCTCTGCCACCTACATAACCTCCACACACCTGCATCCATTCCCAACACCTCTCCCCATACACCAACATATACCCCACACACAATCACATACCTCCATTATACACAGAGCTCTGCCACCTACATAACCTCCACACACCTGCATCCATTCCCAACACTCTCCTCCATACACCAACATATACCCCACACACAATCACATACCTCCATTATACACAGAGCTCTGCCACCTACATAACCTCCACACACCTGCATCCATTCCCAACACCTCTCCATACACCAACATATACCCCACACACAATCACATACCTCCATTATACACAGAGCTCTGCCACCTACATAACCTCCACACACCTGCATCCATTCCCAACACCTCCTCCATACACCAACATATACCCCACACACAATCACATACCTCCATTATACACAGAGCTCTGCCACCTACATAACCTCCACACACCTGCATCCATTCCCAACACCTCTCCCCATACACCAACATATACCCCACACACAATCACATACCTCCATTATACACAGAGCTCTGCCACCTACATAACCTCCACACACCTGCATCCATTCCCAACACCTCTCCATACACCAACATATACCCCACACACAATCACATACCTCCATTATACACAGAGCTCTGCCACCTACATAACCTCCACACACCTGCATCCATTCCCAACACCTCTCCATACACCAACATATACCCCACACACAATCACATACCTCCATTATACACAGAGCTCTGCCACCTACATAACCTCCACACACCTGCATCCATTCCCAACACCCTCCTCCATACACCAACATATACCCCACACACAATCACATACCTCCATTATACACAGAGCTCTGCCACCTACATAACCTCCACACACCTGCATCCATTCCCAACACCTCTCCATACACCAACATATACCCCACACACAATCACATACCTCCATTATACACAGAGCTCTGCCACCTACATAACCTCCACACACCTGCATCCATTCCCAACACCTCTCCATACACCAACATATACCCCACACACAATCACATACCTCCATTATACACAGAGCTCTGCCACCTACATAACCTCCACACACCTGCATCCATTCCCAACACCTCTCCATACACCAACATATACCCCACACACAATCACATACCTCCATTATACACAGTGCTCTGCCACCTACATAACCTCCACACACCTGCATCCATTCCCAACACCTCTCTCCATACACCAACATATACCCCACACACAATCACATACCTCCATTATACACAGAGCTCTGCCACCTACATAACCTCCACACACCTGCATCCATTCCCAACACCTCTCCTCCATACACCAACATATACCCCACACACAATCACATACCTCCATTATACACAGAGCTCTGCCACCTACATAACCTCCACACACCTGCATCCATTCCCAACACCTCTCCATACACCAACATATACCCCACACACAATCACATACCTCCATTATACACAGAGCTCTGCCACCTACATAACCTCCACACACCTGCATCCATTCCCAACACCTCTCCATACACCAACATATACCCCACACACAATCACATACCTCCATTATACACAGAGCTCTGCCACCTACATAACCTCCACACACCTGCATCCATTCCCAACACCTCTCTCCATACACCAACATATACCCCACACACAATCACATACCTCCATTATACACAGAGCTCTGCCACCTACATAACCTCCACACACCTGCATCCATTCCCAACACCTCTCCATACACCAACATATACCCCACACACAATCACATACCTCCATTATACACAGAGCTCTGCCACCTACATAACCTCCACACACCTGCATCCATTCCCAACACCTCCTCCATACACCAACATATACCCCACACACAATCACATACCTCCATTATACACAGTGCTGTGCCACCTACATAACCTCCACACACCTGCATCCATTCCCAACACCTCTCCTTCATACACCAACATATACCCCACACACAATCACATACCTCCATTATACACAGAGCTCTGCCACCTACATAACCTCCACACACCTGCATCCATTCCCAACACCTCTCCATACACCAACATATACCCCACACACAATCACATACCTCCATTATACACAGAGCTCTGCCACCTACATAACCCCCACACACCTGCATCCATTCCCAACACCTCTCCTCCATACACCAACATACACCCCACACACAATCACATACCTCCATTATACACCGAGCTCTGCCACCTACATAACCTCCACACACCTGCATCCATTCCCAACACCTCTCCTCCATACACCAACATACACCCCACACACAATCACATACCTCCATTATACACAGAGCTCTGCCACCTACATAACCTCCACACACCTGCATCCATTCCCAACACCTCTCCTCCATACACCAACATATACCCCACCCCTCATCTGACCTAAAATAAGATCCCCCAACCTCATCAGACCTCCAAATCAGACCCCCAATGCTTGTATCAGACAACACAAATCAGACTCCCAGTGTCAGACCCTCAGTGCTCAGATCCCCCCTATTCTCAGATCTGCCCCCCCATGCTTAGACCTGACCAACCCATGCTCACACAAGACTCCCCCATGCTCAGATATGACCCCCATGCTCAGATCACACCTCCATTGCCCAGATCAGGACCCCTCCCCATGCTCAGATCAGAACCTCCCGTGCTTAGATCAGACCCCCATGCTCAGATCACACCTCCATTGCCCAGATCAAGACCCCTCCCCATGCTCAGATCAGGACCTCCCGTGCTTAGATCAGACCCCCATGCTCAGTTCCATAATTTAGAAATAATCTCTTCCCTCTCCTGATCAGGCACTGGTCTCTTATTCGGGCAGCTGCTACTTTGCAGGTCTGACCCGGTCTCCACCATGACCTGATGAGCTCTCACCCTGTGCGCATCAGGACGTAGTGGAGAGTGAGCTAGAGCTGAGCATGGGGTGGAGAGTGAGCCGGCCTGACTGCTTCCCAGCTCCACTGCAAGAGCCGCACTTGAAGAGGCAAAGAGCCACCCCTGTTCTAGGCAATGTATCGATATATTACTATTATAATATTACTAACGTTTCTAATGATATCTTCCTATTAGAAATGACATCCCTACACATAGAGCTGTTCCAGAAGAAGGCAGAAAGCCCTGGACATATACGGCCAATTCATATCACAAGGGAAAGATTCCTTCATGGAGAAAAATTTACAAAAAAGATACCCTTTAAAAATTAACTTTTATTGCGATATATATAAAAATGCAAGGTCCCAGAAATAAGTGTATAGTGCACGGGGGGACAAAAACCCCCACTAGTAATAGCAAAAAAACAGGATAGATGGGAAAAGTGTCAGGACTATGTCCCTATCCACTCCTGCTGTGAAACGACCTAGCTGAACCCTGAGTTTCCCTACCAACAGGACAGCGACTGCCCAACTTCGTCGAGTAAAAGGAGGGAAATAGAGATAAACGGGGACAGCAATTATAAGTCGTATAGAACAATGGTAGCATAAAAGAGATTACATCCCCCACAAACTATTATGAGCCCAACGCGTTTCCTTAGCGTGTCACTAATTCATCAGGGGATACATCATATTTTAGGGTGTAATCATAAATATTCATACTCATAATGTAAAAACTCCCAAAACAATGGAGAGTGATACTTATCCTTCAGATGTGCATCATGGAGGGAGGAACTGATGTTGTCCAGCCTTCCAATCAGGTAGCCAGGTATGCGGTACCCAAATGTTGGTGGTGAAACAATGTTCAGCTATATGGCTAAGGGCCACCAATAGCCCCAGCTCATTCCATCCGGTCCGGGCAGTGCTCCACAGACCAGCAGAGGTGGCGTGCGCGTGTTGGCAGGAACACCCGCACTGAGTCAGCCTGATTTAAAAGGCCGCGGGTATTTCCTAGTCCCGCCCCTCGAGTGACGCAGAATGTCACATGACCGGACCCACAGCTCGGGGCCGGCCACGTGACCAGACCGCGCCCCTCCAGGGAGGCTGGTAAGACGCCTGTCTCATCACAGGGAGTGGTCAAGGTCCTGCAGCCTGCCTGCAAAGTATAGGGCGGACAAATCGGGACATAGAAGAAAGGAGGGTAGGACAAATTCCTCCGAATCTCCAGTCCCCGTTTTTTCTCATAAAATACAGTAATGCCAGTATAAATAGATAATAGATTCGGCATAAATACTAGAGCTTAAATTGACAGACAACTACACTGACTAACGGGACAAGGGCAGACCATTATATTACTCTTACTGGAACACCACTCAAAGGTGGGCATAATAGGTAGTTTATTGTTCAGAAACCGAAGTTTATTGTACAGAAAAAGAAGTTATAAGATGCCCCACTAGGGGGATACCCGATGCAAATATTAACAATCATGACATTCCTATAAACCTATAAGACCCCCTATGATGTATTGAAAAGCCATAAAAGGGACAATACAACATAGGTGAGAGATGTAAATGCAAGGTACAAGGGGAATAATGCAAGGTACAGGGGCTCAGATGTAACAGCCAAACAGGAGCTGGTCATTGAGGCCATTTGGGGCCATCGTGCGCAGTTCATATATCCACCATGTTTCACGTTGGAGAATCTTACGATTCCAATCTCCTCCTCGTGGTGGTTTGGGGATACATTCAACTCCAATGAATCTAACACCCTCAAAGGATCCCTCATGATGGATCGTCACATGCGTCGCTAATGATGTACCTCTTTTGTGTTTGAGGTCACCCAAATGTTCCCCCACTCGCCGTCTCAGCTCCCTTGTGGTTTTGCCGATATATTCTAGCCCACAAATACATGTTGCTTTATAAATTACCCCTTCGGAACGACAGTTAATAAATTGTCGAATGGTGTACACTTTTTTGTGACTCCACTCTCAAAGGAGCGACCTTGCGTCATGAAGGGACAGGCCACACAGCCGCTACAGCGATAGCAGCCAATCACAGGTTTTAGCCACCTCGTCCCTTCCGGTGTTTCACAGGGCGTTGGTAGTGGCTATGAATCAATGAGTCCCGTAGGTTCCTCCCCTGCGGTAGGTGATCTGAGGTTTGCTGGAAAGAACCTCTCTCAGGTCCGGATCCAACTGGAGAATGCTCCAGTGTCTGTTCAAAATCTCACGGATCTCCTTTGCTTGGGTGTCATAAGTGGCAATGAGTCGCACCACACTCCGCTTATCCTCTATCTCACGTTTTTCACGTGTAAGAGATGGGGATAGCAAAGCTGTACGGTCGCTCCTCAGTGCCCTTTGATAAGCGACCTTTAGGATCTTCCTGGGGTAACCTCTTTCAAGGAACCGTTTTGTAGATCCTCGCTTGTTCTTTGAAAGCACCCAAAGAGGAGCAATTTCTTCTCAAGCGGAGATACTGCCCGTTGGTATACCCTTCCTTAGGGGAAAGGATGGTAGCTTTCCCACCTAAGGAAGGAATTGGTCGCTGTTTCTTTCTGTACACTCGTGTTAATACCTCACCGTTAGTATCAGTACGGATCTGAACATCCAAGAAATTCAAGATGTCACCCCCATTCATGGGTAAATTTCAAACCTACATGGTTAATATTTAATGCATCAATTAAACTTACAAAATTCTGTTCCGTGCCCGCCAGATGACGAAGACGTCGTCGATGTATCTGGCCCACATGACGACGTCTTCCGTAAGATGGCCGGTAGGCTCACCAAAAACTACCTCCTCTCCCACCAGCCCAGGAACAGATTTGCATACGATGGGGCACAAGAACTCCCCATCGCAGTGCCCCTGAGCTGGTGGTAGAAGATGCCATCGAAAAGGAAGTAGTTTCTGGTGAGAATGAATTGGAGGAGCTGCATGACCAAGTTGTTATGGGCACTATATTGTTCACCCTTGTCCTGAGAAAGACTCGACTGCCTCCATACCCAAGTTATGCGGGATGGAGGAGTACAGGACCTCCACATCAATTGAGCCCAATTTGAGATCCGGTTCCAAAAACATGCCGTCTAGGCGACGGAGTAAGTCAGAGGTATCCCTTACAAGCGAAGGAAGGGTCCTCACAAAGGGCGCTAGAATAGAATCAATGTAGATCCCTACATTCTGACTTATGGAGTTAACCCCCGAAACAATGGGACGACCTCTTAGAGGAGGATACCCCTTATGGACTTTGGGTAGTCCATAAAAGGTAGCTACAGTCGGGTGTGATATAAAAATGAAGTCAAACTCCTGTTTGCTTATCAATTCCTCTCTCCGTGCTGAAAGTAACAGAGAGTGTAGGGCTTGTTGATATTCAGAGGTAGGGTCCGTTTGTAGTTTTTCATAGGTGATTGTGTCATTTAGCAGGGCCAAACACATTTGTTTGTATTGATGTGTGTCTAGGATCACCAAGTTGCCGCCTTTGTCGCTGTCTCTTTAATTTGGAAGAAATGCCCAACGAAGGCAAGGGTCCTTTCACTAATCTGAAATCGAAGAGTGAACTTATGCCTCCTCAAGGTGACCCTGGTTGCATTGATGTCTTTCTAGAGAAGGTGATTGGGGATCTAGAGGCCCTTGACAGGGAATGCATAAGGTATAATTGCACCAAGGTGGAATTAGTGAAGGCCACATCTTCCCTGTCAAAGGATCATAATATCGCAAATTGAAAGCAGCCGACAAAGGCGGCAACTTGGTGATCCTAGACACACATCAATACAAACAAATGTGTTTGGCCCTGCTAAATGACACAATCACCTATGAAAAACTACAAACGGACCCTACCTCTGAATATCAACAAGCCCTACACTCTCTGTTACTTTCAGCACGGAGAGAGGAATTGATAAGCAAACAGGAGTTTGACTTCATTTTTATATCACACCCGACTGTAGCTACCTTTTATGGACTACCCAAAGTCCATAAGGGGTATCCTCCTCTAAGAGGTCGTCCCATTGTTTCGGGGGTTAACTCCATAAGTCAGAATGTAGGGATCTACATTGATTCTATTCTAGCGCCCTTTGTGAGGACCCTTCCTTCGTTTGTAAGGGATACCTCTGACTTACTCCGTCGCCTAGACGGCATGTTTTTGGAACCGGATCTCAAATTGGGCTCAATTGATGTGGAGGCCCTGTACTCCTCCATCCCGCATAACTTGGGTATGGAGGCAGTCGAGTCTTTTCTCAGGACAAGGGGTGAACAATATAGTGCCCATAACAACTTGGTCATGCAGCTCCTCCAATTCATTCTCACCAGAAACTACTTCCTTTTCGATGGCATCTTCTACCACCAGCTCAGGGGCACTGCGATGGGGAGTTCTTGTGCCCCATCGTATGCAAATCTGTTCCTGGGCTGGTGGGAGAGGGAGGTAGTTTTTGGTGAGCCTACCGGCCATCTTACGGAAGACGTCGTCATGTGGGCCAGATACATCGACGACGTCTTCGTCATCTGGCGGGGCACGGAACAGAATTTTGTAAGTTTAATTGATGCATTAAATATTAACCATGTAGGTTTGAAATTTACCCATGAATGGGGGGGTGACATCTTGAATTTCTTGGATGTTCAGATCCGTACTGATACTAACGGTGAGGTATTAACACGAGTGTACAGAAAGAAACAGCGACCAATTCCTTCCTTAGGTGGGAAAGCTACCATCCTTTCCCCTAAGGAAGGGTATACCAACGGGGCAGTATCTCCGCTTGAGAAGAAATTGCTCCTCTTTGGGTGCTTTCAAAGAACAAGCGAGGATCTACAAAACGGTTCCTTGAAAGAGGTTACCCCAGGAAGATCCTAAAGGTCGCTTATCAAAGGGCACTGAGGAGCGACCGTACAGCTTTGCTATCCCCATCTCTTACACGTGAAAAACGTGAGATAGAGGATAAGCGGAGTGTGGTGCGACTCATTGCCACTTATGACACCCAAGCAAAGGAGATCCGTGAGATTTTGAACAGACACTGGAGCATTCTCCAGTTGGATCCGGACCTGAGAGAGGTTCTTTCCAGCAAACCTCAGATCACCTACCGCAGGGGGAGGAACCTACGGGACTCATTGATTCATAGCCACTACCAACGCCCTGTGAAACACCGGAAGGGACGAGGTGGCTAAAACCTGTGATTGGCTGCTATCGCTGTAGCGGCTGTGTGGCCTGTCCCTTCATGACGCAAGGTCGCTCCTTTGAGAGTGGAGTCACAAAAAAGTGTACACCATTCGACAATTTATTAACTGTCGTTCCGAAGGGGTAATTTATAAAGCAACATGTATTTGTGGGCTAGAATATATCGGCAAAACCACAAGGGAGCTGAGACGGCGAGTGGGGAACATTTGGGTGACCTCAAACACAAAAGAGGTACATCATTAGCGACGCATGTGACGATCCATCATGAGGGATCCTTTGAGGGTGTTAGATTCATTGGAGTTGAATGTATCCCCAAACCACCACGAGGAGGAGATTGGAATCGTAAGATTCTCCAACGTGAAACATGGTGGATATATGAACTGCGCACGATGGTCCCCAAATGGCCTCAATGACCAGCTCCTGTTTGGCTGTTACATCTGAGCCCCTGTACCTTGCATTATTCCCTTGTACCTTGCATTTACATCTCTCACCTATGTTGTATTGTCCCTTTTATGGCTTTTCAATACATCATAGGGGTCTTATAGGTTTATAGGAATGTCATGATTGTTAATATTTGCATCGGGTATCCCCCTAGTGGGGCATCTTATAACTTCTTTTTCTGTACAATAAACTTCGGTTTCTGAACAATAAACTACCTATTATGCCCACCTTTGAGTGGTGTTCCAGTAAGAGTAATATAATGGTCTGCCCTTGTCCCGTTAGTCAGTGTAGTTGTCTGTCAATTTAAGCTCTAGTATTTATGCCGAATCTATTATCTATTTATACTGGCATTACTGTATTTTATGAGAAAAAACGGGGACTGGAGATTCGGAGGAATTTGTCCTACCCTCCTTTCTTCTATGTCCCGATTTGTCCGCCCTATACTTTGCAGGCAGGCTGCAGGACCTTTGACCACTCCCCTGTGATGAGACAGGCGTCTTACCAGCCTCCCTGGAGGGGGCGCGGTCTGGTCACGTGGCCGGCCCCGAGCTGTGGGTCCGGTCATGTGACATTCTGCGTCACTCGAGGGGCGGGACTAGGAAATACCCGCGGCCTTTTAAATCAGGCTGACTCAGTGCGGGTGTTCCTGCCAACACGCGCACGCCACCTCTGCTGGTCTGTGGAGCACTGCCCGGACCGGATGGAATGAGCTGGGGCTATTGGTGGCCCTTAGCCATATAGCTGAACATTGTTTCACCACCAACATTTGGGTACCGCATACCTGGCTACCTGATTGGAAGGCTGGACAACATCAGTTCCTCCCTCCATGATGCACATCTGAAGGATAAGTATCACTCTCCATTGTTTTGGGAGTTTTTACATTATGAGTATGAATATTTATGATTACATCCTAAAATATGATGTATCCCCTGATGAATTAGTGACACGCTAAGGAAACGCGTTGGGCTCATAATAGTTTGTGGGGGATGTAATCTCTTTTATGCTACCATTGTTCTATACGACTTATAATTGCTGTCCCTGTTTATCTCTATTTCCCTCCTTTTACTCGACGAAGTTGGGCAGTCGCTGTCCTGTTGGTAGGGAAACTCAGGGTTCAGCTAGGTCGTTTCACAGCAGGAGTGGATAGGGACATAGTCCTGACACTTTTCCCATCTATCCTGTTTTTTTGCTATTACTAGTGGGGGTTTTTGTCCCCCCGTGCACTATACACTTATTTCTGGGACCTTGCATTTTTATATATATCGCAATAAAAGTTAATTTTTAAAGGGTATCTTTTTTGTAAATTTTTCTCCTTGAGGTTGGATACCTTCTTCCCTGTTCGTGATTAGGGATTGTGCCTAATTAGTTTTTACTAAAGATTCCTTCATGACCCCGGGAAAAGGCAATCAGTCATAGAACCCTGGATCACACCCCCTAATACCGAACCATTTACTAATCATTACAGTTAGTTACCTAAACACTAGTATTATATCACTGGCAGAAGGACCCAGGTCGAACGGTTATATTTCATCTATTTCATTTAATGTTTCTGTGTGTCGTTAAAAGATATCGACATGGAGGGGCGTGGTGAGGGCAGGGAGGGGTGTGGTGAGGGCTGGGAGGGGCGTGGTGAGGGCAGGGAGGGGCGTGGTGAGGGCTGGGAGGGGCGTGGTGAGGGCAGGGAGGGGCGTGGTGAGGGCAGGGAGGGGCGTGGTGAGGTCAGGGAGGGGCGTGGAGAGGGCAGGGAGGGCCGTGGTGAGGGCTGGGAGGGGCGTGGTGAGGGCTGGGAGGGCGTGGTGAGGGCAGGGAGGGGCGTGGTGAGGGCTGAGCAATACGCACCGAACGAAGCATACCG
>JAKVIS010006372.1:0-10490 GCA_033119425.1 Bufotes viridis
AGGTTGCACGTGTTGTGGCTTCACAAATGCTTTACTGCATACCTCGGTTTATTTCAGTCAACGTTGCTCTTCTATCAGCTTGAATCAGTCAGCCCATTCTCCTCTGACCTCTAGCATCCACAAGGCATTTTCGCCCACAGGACTGCCGCATACTGGATGTTTTTCCCTTTTCACACCATTCTTTGTAAACCCTAGAAATGGTTGTGCGTGAAAATCCCAGTAACTGAGCAGATTGTGAAATACTCAGACTGGCCCGTCTGGCACCAACAACCATGCCACGCTCAAAATAGCTTAAATCACCTTTCTTTCCCGGTCTGACATTCAGTTTGGAGTTTAGGAGATTGTCTTGACCAGGACCACACCCCTAAATGCATTGAAGCAACTGCCATGTGATTGGTTGACTACATAATTGCCTTAACGAGAAATAGAACAGATGTTCCTAATAATTCTTTAGGTGAGTGTATATATATATTTATATATAGATAAAAGCAAAAATGAGGCAGCACTCCTCCAGTGTAGTTAATCCGATGGTGCACGCGTCCACCCCTGGTAACGGGGTCTCTTTACAAATCCAACAAATTGGCGCAGCACTCCTTAGATAAAGTGAACAAAAAGGTGTTTATTCACACATGTTTAACACAGCAACGTTTCAGCTCTCTCACAGAGCCATTTTCAAGCCAAGTGAATAATACATATCAACATCATATATTTATACAAAATTCATTATTAATTACACCTGTGTATCATTAAAATCACGTGATAAATACTTTAGAGGGATTCAACGTGTCCTTAATTCATTTTGTGCGAAGTTCATCCAAAAGTCCCCCGTCCCGCTCCAACGGGACCGCTAGTGGTACATAATAACACTCATGGTACAAAAAATAAAAGTGCGCTTGTGCATACATTTAAAAGCAATCAACCTGGCTTGCATCCTATCCAGGGTGTGCTAGAAAATAAGATAGGAGAACAATAGTTGTAAACATTAGTTTTACCTTAGACTGGATCACTTTACACAAATTCAATGTGAATGGAGACTTCACCATCTTTGGCGTGTGTCTCCTCTCACTGCGCATGCCCTACGTTCCTCCCGACGCACGCCACCTTGTATTCATGTCTCGTCTCGCGGGAAGAGATGCGCTTACCGCGACTGAACCATCGCGCCTGCGCATCATACCTCTGCTACGGACTCGTCCGTGTCACTAAGGGGCAATAAGTCGGGCAAACCGGCACCCATATATATATATCCACATCACTGTGGATTTACCATTATGTTAAATCGAGTCACCTTATGTCATATCCAGCCTACACGAAATATATCACAGACTTAAACATAAGCTTGCCTCCTATCCTTTTCTGCTACTATAATAATGTGATCTCACAACCTTTATTAACAAAAAGTTTTTAAAAAAGTTTTTAAAAAAAACCTTTTTCAAACACAATTGATGTGAGGAATTGCATAATTCACCTGCTACCATGATCCGGAAATCGAAAAGGCAACATAGAGACTCAGTTTCAAAGGTACCCCAGACAGATTTTTATCTGAACATACCAGTGGTAACCCTAAAATCTACGTTGAGCCCATTGGGTTTCAGCGTATTGAGACTAAAGATCCACTTCAGTTCACATTTTTTGAGGCGAACCTCCCTATCGCCTCCTCTTTTGGACATCTCTTTATGTTCAAGGATCATAAAACGCAGATCCTGTTCTTTATGTTTTTTTTTCAAAAAAATGTTTAGAGACAGGGAGATCCTTTCTCCCGTCCCTAATACTCTGTCTGTGATTATTAAGCCTTGCTTTCATTTCTGTAGTGGTTTCCCCCACATATAATAGTTTGCATGGGCACCACAATACATACACAACCCATGATGAACTACAGGTCAAATACTGATGGATTTTGTATTTTTCCTGTGTTTTGGGGTGTATGAAGTATTGTCCTTTGTGCATATATTTACAATTAACACAATTCAAACAAGGATAACTACCAATACTCATTGTTTTAAAATACATTTGTCTTATTTCTTTTTTCATGGGAATTACAGCTCTCACTAATTGGTCTTTGATACTCTTTGTTCTCCTGTACGACATAACTGGAGTCCTCTTAAACGACTCTATTTGGGGAAACTCACTTTGTATTGACCCCCAATGCTTTCTAATAATTTCTTCAATTTTTGGAGAATATTCATTATATGTAGTCACAAACGGGATCCTATCCATTACTCGCTTAGTTCTCTCCTTTTTTAATTCTTCCCTTGAAATATTTTTTACCTTTGTCATATGTCTATTCAATAGGGACCTAGGGTACCCTCGCTGGGAAACTCCAAAGGAGTTCCTTGTGTTCTTGAATTCTTTGGATGAGGGCATTAAATTTACCCGAGTGACATCTAAAAATAAGCTGCAATTCCTTGATACAGTAGTATATATTCAGGACAATTCCATGCACACAGACTTACATGTGAAACCAACTGATAGAAATACATTACTACACTTCACAAGTTGTCACCCTAGAAAAATGATAAATTCACTTCCCTATAGCCAAATGATAAGGGTCAAACGGATTATTGATGCAGAAGATAAAATAGAGGTAGCCCTACAAACAATGAGTGACTCTTTTGCCCAGCGAGGGTACCCTAGGTCCCTATTGAATAGACATATGACAAAGGTAAAAAATATTTCAAGGGAAGAATTAAAAAAGGAGAGAACTAAGCGAGTAATGGATAGGATCCCGTTTGTGACTACATATAATGAATATTCTCCAAAAATTGAAGAAATTATTAGAAAGCATTGGGGGTCAATACAAAGTGAGTTTCCCCAAATAGAGTCGTTTAAGAGGACTCCAGTTATGTCGTACAGGAGAACAAAGAGTATCAAAGACCAATTAGTGAGAGCTGTAATTCCCATGAAAAAAGAAATAAGACACCTATTATATGTGGGGGAAACCACTACAGAAATGAAAGCAAGGCTTAATAATCACAGACAGAGTATTAGGGACGGGAGAAAGGATCTCCCTGTCTCTAAACATTTTTTTTGAAAAAAAACATAAAGAACAGGATCTGCGTTTTATGATCCTTGAACATACAGAGATGTCCAAAAGAGGAGGCGATAGGGAGGTTCGCCTCAAAAAATGTGAACTGAAGTGGATCTTTAGTCTCAATACGCTGAAACCCAATGGGCTCAACGTAGATTTTAGGGTTACCACTGGTATGTTCAGATAAAAATCTGTCTGGGGTACCTTTGAAACTGAGTCTCTATGTTGCCTTTTCGATTTCCGGATCATGGTAGCAGGTGAATTATGCAATTCCTCACATCAATTGTGTTTGAAAAAGGTTTTTTTTAAAAACTTTTTTAAAAACTTTTTGTTAATAAAGGTTGTGAGATCACATTATTATAGTAGCAGAAAAGGATAGGAGGCAAGCTTATGTTTAAGTCTGTGATATATTTCGTGTAGGCTGGATTTAACATAATGGTAAATCCACAGTGATGTGGATATATATATATGGGTGCCGGTTTGCCCGACTTATTGCCCCTTAGTGACATGGACGAGTCCGTAGCGGAGGTATGATGCACAGGCGCGATGGTTCAGTCGCGGTAAGCGCATCTCTTCCCGCGAGACGAGACATGAATACAAGGTGGCGTGCGTCGGGAGGAACGTAGGGCATGCGCAGTGAGAGGAGACACACGCCAAAGATGGTGAAGTCTCCATTCACATTGAATTTGTGTAAAGTGATCCAGTCTAAGGTAAAACTAATGTTTACAACTATTGTTCTCCTATCTTATTTTCTAGCACACCCTGGATAGGATGCAAGCCAGGTTGATTGCTGTTGAATGTATGCACAAGCGCACTTTTATTTTTTGTACCATGAGTGTTATTATGTACCACTAGCGGTCCCGTTGGAGCGGGGCGGGGGACTTTTGGATGAACTTCGCACAAAATGAATTAAGGACACGTTGAATCCCTCTAAAGTATTTATCACGTGATTTTAATGATACACAGGTGTAATTAATAATGAATTTTGTATAAATATATGATGTTGATATGTATTATTCACTTGGCTTGAAAATGGCTCTGTGAGAGAGCTGAAACGTTGCTGTGTTAAACATGTGTGAATAAACACCTTTTTGTTCACTTTATCTAAGGAGTGCTGCGCCAATTTGTTGGATTTATATATATATATATATATATATACTGTATATTGTTACGGATGCAACTGTGCCAAATATGTCTACGTTTTCTGTTAGTATCAGTTTTATTTATAGAGCATTTTTGAAAAAAACAAGAATCGTGTTTTTTGTTTCCATTTTCTCAAAGCCATATTTTTTATTTTTCTGCCAATCATCTTGTGCCGGGGCTCATTTTTTTGGCAGGAAGAGTTGTAACTTTTATTGGTACCATTTTTGGGTACATATGACTTTTTGATCATTCAAGATTATATGTTCTGGGGAAAGGTGACTAAAAAATTACAGTAGTTGTTTTGGCACAGTTGCAATCTTATTTTATTGATGGTATTCACCTTAGGGGATAGATCATGTGATATTTTTATAAAGTAGGTTGTTATAGACGCAGTGATTACTAATGTTTCTTTTTTTAAATTAATTTTAGTTTTACACATTAAAAGCATTTATGAAACAAAATTATGTTTTAGGTCTCCATTTTCTGAAAGGGATATTTTTGTATTTTTTATTTTGTTTTATTTTTTTGGCCAATTCTTTTTTTGCAGGATGAGGTGACAGTTTGATTAGTACTATTTTGGGGTACATATGACTTTTTGATGGCTTGGTATTACACTTTTTGTGATGTAAGGTGAGCAAACAAATTGCTTTTTTGGCAGAGTTTTTTTTTGTGGAGTTCAACTGAAGTGATAGGTTATGTGATATTTGTATATACTTTTTTAAAATTGGTTTACGTTTCACACAATAAAAGCATTTTTGAAACAAAAAATAATGTTTTAGTGTCTCCATTTTCAGAAAGCCGTATTCTTTTTATTTTTTGTCCGACTGTCTTATGTAGGGGCTCATTTTTTGTGGTATGAGGTGACAGTTTGAATAGTACTATTTTGGGGTACATATGACTTTTTGATCACTTGGTATTGCACTTTTTGTGATGTAAGGTGACAAAAATGACTTTTAGCACAGTTTATATTTTTGTTACGGCGTTCACCAGACAGGGTAGATTATGTGATACCTAATATGTCTGTTTTTAGGCTTTTTTATATATTTTTTCACAACTTTAGGGTCAAGTGGCCTTTTCAACTTGAAACTTTATTTTTTTTATTATGAGAAACACTTTTTTAAACTATTTTTTTACTTTATTTTTGTCTCACTTTGAGGCTTCAACTTTTGGGGGTTTGATCCCCTCTGCAATGCATTATTTACCATACATTTCACAGCTCCAAGTCTCTTTGGATAAGTCTCTATGAGCTTGCCATATTTTACCACAGAAATTTTTGCCCATTTCTCCTTGCAAAACTGCTCCGGCTCCTTCAAGTTGGATGGTTTGCGTTAGTGAACAGCAATCTTTAAGTCTGACCACAGATTTTCTATTGGATTAAGATCTCGACATTGACTAGGCCATTCCAACATGTTTACATGTTTCTCCTCAAACTACTCAAGTGTTGCTTTAGCAGTGTGTTTGGGGTCATTGTCCTGCTGGAAGGTGAACCTCCGTCCTAGCCTCAAATCACGAACAGAGTGGTGCAGGTTTTGCTCAAGAATATCCCTGTATTTAGCACCATACATCTTTCTCTCAACTCTGACCAGTTTCCCAGTCCCGGCTGCTGAAAAACATCACCACAGCATGATGCTGCCACCACCATGTTTCACTGTGCGGATGGTGTTGTGATGTGTTGGGTTTGCGCCAGACATAGCGTTTTCTTTGATGCCCAAAAAGTTTAATTTTAGTCTCATCAGACCAGAGCAGCTTCCTCCATACATTTTGGGAGTCTCCCACATGCCTTTTCACAAACTCACACTGTGCCTATTTGTTTTCGCTGAAAGTAATGGCTTTCTTTTGGCCTCTCTGCCATAAAGCCCAACTCTATGGGGCGTACGGCTTATTGTTGTCCTATGTACAGATACTCCAGTCTCTGCTGTGGAACTCTGCAGCTCCTCCAGGATTACTTTAGGTCTCTGAGCTGCCTCTCTGACTAATGCCCTCCTTGCCCGGTCTGTGAGTTTTGGTGGGCGGCCGTCTCTTGGCAGGTTTGCTGTTGTGCCATGTTCTTTCCATGTGGTTATGATAGATTTGATGGTGCTCCTGGTGATCATCAAAGATTTTGATATTTTTTTCTAACCTAACCTGACTTGTACTTCTCAACAACATTGTCCCTTACTTGTTTGGAGAGTTCCTTGGTCTTTATGGCAGTGTTTGGTTAGTGATGCCTCTTGCTTAGGTGTTGCAGCCTCTGCGGCCTTTCAAAAAAGGTGTGTATATGTAATGACAGATCATATGACACTTAGATTGTACGCAGGTGGACATCATTTCACTAATTATGTGACTTCTGAAGGTAATTGGTTGCACCAGAGCTTTTTATGGGCTTCCTAACAAAGGGGGGTGAATACATACGCAAATGACAATTTTTTTGTTTTCTATTATTAAACAATAGTTTTATTTTTATATTTTTTTCATTTCACTTCACCAACTTAGACTATTGTGTTCTGATCCATCTTATAAAATTCACATTAACAAAACATTGAACTCAAGGCTATAATGTAACAAAACATACTTTTGCAAGGCACTGTAGATACTAAACATTTTCCTTCATTGTAAGCTGGAGACCTACACCCTAAGAATCTGGGGATTCTACTGAGATACATCCAACGAACCTTTAAAACATATTTTATCATAAAACTATCCCACCACTAGAATCCCATTGCACAGCATTTAAGACATTTTAAATACATAATAACCACAGCAAACAGTTAAGGTTCATTTAGATGGTGCAAGAATTGGGCAGATTATCTGGAACAACCATTCCTGCGATCGGTTGTTCCCAACAATTTGGCCATGTAAATGGGCCACCGATCACAGAGTGTCAGCTAAGTGTGGGCCAAACTTGTGCCTAAATAGTATGGCCTGGTGCAGGATTTACCCACTCCCCATAACATACTATTTCGGCAGTGCAGAAAGAGATTAACCTCTTCAAGACCAAACGAGTTTTCACCATAAGAACAAGTCACATTTTGCAAATCTGACATGTTTCACGCTATTTGGAAATAACTTGGAACTCTTTTACTTATCAAATCGATTCTGAGATTTTTTTCTCGTGACATATTGTACTTCATGTTGGTGGTAAAGTATGTTTTACCTTTATTTAACAAAATACCAAATTTCTAAATTAGAATTTCTTTGCTTTTAGAACACATAGTGATACCCCATAAAAATGTTAAGTACCATTCCCCATATGTCTACTTTATGTTGGCATCATTTTGTAAATGTCATTTTATTTTTTAGGATGTTAGAAGGCTCTGAATTTTAGAAGCAATTTAGAATTTTTTTAAGAAAATGCTCCAAACCCACTTTTTAAAGTACAAATTTTGTTATTAAGTCACTTTGTGGGGCTTACATAATAGTAAACACATATAAATTACCTCATTTTAGAACCTACTCCCTTTATATTATTCAAAATTGATTTTATAAACTTTGCTAACCCTTTGCTAATGGAGGGGGAATTTCAATATTCCATATTTTACACATTTTCCATTTTTATCCATTTTTTTCTGTAACACATCAAGGCTTAACAGGCAAATAAAACTCAATAGTTATTACCCGGAGTCTGCAGTTTACAGAAACACCCCATATGTGGTCATAACCTGCTGTATAGGTACACGGAAGGGCTCAAAAGTAGAGAGGCGCCATATGGTTTTTGGTGGGCAGATTTTGCTGAACTAGTTTTTAGGCTTCATGTCACAATTGGAGACCCCCTGATGCACCCCTACAGTAGAAACTCCCAAAAAGTGACTCCATTTTGAAAACTATGGGATGAGGTGAGAGTTTTATTGGTGCTTTTTTGGAGTACATAGAATTTTTTATTGCTTGATATTATGCTTTTTGTGAGGCAAGTTTATCACGAAATGGCTGTTGCACCATTTTTTTTAATCTCCTGACAGGATAGATAATGTGTTGTTTTTATAGAGCAGGTTGATATGGACGCAACAATACTAAATATGTTTATTTTTATATTTTTGTTTCAGTTTTACATAGCAAAGCATTTTTGAAAACAAAATTAACGTTTTTGTGTATTAGTTTTCTGAAAGCTACATTTTTTCTATTTTTCTGCTGGTTGACTTGTGTAGGGGCTAATTTTTTGCTCGAAGAGTTTTTATAGGTGCCATTTTTGGGTACATATGATTTTTTGGTCAATCAGTATTACACTTAATAGGGCAAAGTAATCAAAAATTAGTTGTTTTGGAACAGTTTTTATTTTTATTTTATTACGGAATTCACATTATGTGGTAGATCATGTGATATTTTTATAGAGCAGGACGTTACGGATGCGGCAATACCTAATATTTTTGAAAAAAAAATATGTTTTAGTGTCTCCATTCTCCATATTTTTTTTTTTGTGGGCATTTGTCTTATGTAGGGGCTCATTTTTTTGCAGAATGAAATGAAGGTTTGATTGGTATTATATTAGGGTATATATGTCTTCTTGATTGCTTAGTATTACAATTTTGTGGTGTAAGCTGACAAAAATTGCGATTTTGGACCATTTTTTTTTTGTATTTTTTACTGAATTCACCTACAGGGGGAGATCATGTATGAGGCCTAAGAGCCGGGCCCATGCTGCTGATCAGGCAGTCGCAGCTCCTGCACCCAGCCAATCAACATCATGTACATGCTCATGAGGATGCGGCACAAGACCGCATTCCCCCACTTACATGTACGTGATTATGCAGGAAGGGTTTAAATGAGCTCTATGTCACTTTTGAGAAGTAAATTTGTGATATGAAGGAAGCAAAAAACAGGATGTAAACACTTTAGGATTTTTCAGGAATTTGATAATGATGATATATCCTTAGGAGAGATCATCAATATCAGATAGGTGGAGGTCCAACTTCCGGTACTGTTGCCAATAAACTGATTCTAGAAGTTCTCCTTCCTTATTTTCTCCATTGGGAACAGACTATCATTATGAAATCTTTTAATCCCATCTGGACTCTGCAGAGTTTGCCACACAGACATCTTAAATTCCTAACTTTTCCATCATCCCCCCTGTTGGTGCCCAACAATGCTTTCCAGTTGTTACCCCCCCCCCCCCCCCATACTGGTCCTGCTATGCTTCCCAAAGACCTTATATACTATACTGAAGAAATAACATTTTGCTCCCGATAGTAACAAAGCTCCTCAAAGTTCCCCCATTAGTAATAAGGCCCTATAAAGTGCACCCAGTAGTAATAAGGCCCTTTACAGGGCCCGATTAACGTAGGGGCGAATGGAGCTACAGCTCCAGGCCCCAGTATAAAAATAGACCCAGGAGCGGACCACCAGGGAGCCCACCCTGTGAGAGGCTCCACAAGTGACTCAGGCTGCTGCTGGAGTTGTGTGTAGCTGTGCTCTGCCCACTCTCTGGAGCGCATCCAGCCAGGCATGCCGTCTATCTTCCTAACTGCCTCCCGTCTGCTAACCCGGCCTCTTAGCCCTGCCTCCCGCCATCTAGCTCCGCCTCCCGCCTGCTAGCTCCATCATGCCTGATTCCTGCTTGCTGCAATAATGAAGTGAGTGACAACTAGTAGGTGAGGACAGGGCAGAGGTGGGGGGTCACTCAGCTTTCCCAGACTACTCCTCTGCACATATGCCATTCAGAACAGGAGGACAGCTGGTTGTCACTACATTTTGTAATGTGACTCAGCTTTCTTGATGTCCTGCATGGCACAAGTGCAGAGGCATGAGAAGATAGGAGGGTAAGTGGGAGTTGTGTTACATGTGCCATGCAGGACAGCAGGAAAGCTGGGTGCAATTTACATTATGTAATGTCACTCAGATTTCCTGCTGTCCTGACAGGGGCAAGGCTAGAGTTGGCACTTGCCCCTTATGGTGTCATTGAGACACATTATTTTGTATGGCCAGTTTTTTCACCCTTTTTTTTTTCACCCTTTTACACCCTTAATGACCAGGCCACTTTTTACAATTCTGCACTATGCTACTTTCACCGTTTATTGCTCCGTCATACAACTTACCACCCAAATGAATTTTACCTCCTTTTCTTCTCACTAATAGAGCTTTCATTTGGTGGTATTTCATTGTTGCTGACATTTTAACTTTTTTTGCTATTAATAAAAATGTAATGACATTTTTGCAAAAAAATGACATTTTTCGCTTTCTGTTGAAATTTTTTTTTTTAAAAACGACATTTCTATATAAATTTTTCTCTAAATTTATTGTTCTACATGTCTTTGATAAAAAAAATGCAATAAGTGTATATTTATTGGATTAGGTAAAAGTTATAGCGTTTACAAACTATGGTGCAAAACAGTGAATTTCCACATTTCAAAGC
>JAKVIS010006373.1:0-10440 GCA_033119425.1 Bufotes viridis
GCCAAAATAGCAATACCCTAAATCTGGTGTCCCAGCTGTTGCAGGCCAAGTGTTAATCTGTCCGTAAAAGGGTATATTTTGTTCTGGGTCGAAATTCAATTGCCAAAATAGCAATACCCTGAATCTGGTGTCCCAGCTGTTGCAGGCCAAGTGTTAATCTGTCCGTAAAGGGTACATTTTGTTCTGGGGTGAAATTCAATTGCCAAAATAGCAATACCCTGAATCTGGTGTCCCAGCTGTTGCAGGCCAAGTGTTAATCTGTCCGTAAAAGGGTATATTTTGTTCTGGGGTGAAATTTAATTGCCAAAATGGCAATACCATAAATCAGTGGTTTCCGCTGTGGCTGGCAAAGTATAATAGTGTCCGCCAAAACATATCTTGTGTTCTGGGGTGAAATTAAATTGCCAAAATAGCAATACCCTGAATCTGATGTCCCAGCTGTTGCAGGTCAAGTGTTAATCTGTCCGTAAAAGGGTATATTTTGTTCTGGGGTGAAATTCAATTGCCACAATAGCAATTGCCTGAATCTGTTGTCCCAGCTGTTGCAGGCCAAGTGTTAATCTGTCCGTAAAAGGGTATATTTTGTTCTGGGGTGAAATTCAATTGCCAAAATAGCAATTCCCTGAATCTGTTGTCCCAACTGTTGCAGGCCAAGTGTTAATCTGTCCGTAAAGGGTATATTTTGTTCTGGGGTGAAATTCAATTGCCAAAATAGCAATTCCCTGAATCTGTTGTCCCAGCTGTTGCAGGCCCAGTGTTAATTTGTCTGTACAAGGGTATATTTTGTTCTGGGGTAAAATTCAATTGCCAAAATAGCAATACCCTGAATCTGTTGTCCCAGCTGTTGAGGCCAAGTGTTAATCTGTCCGTAAAAGGGTATATTTTGTTCTGGGGTGAAATTCAATTTCCAAAATAGCAATACCCTGAATCTGGTGTCCCAGCTGTTGCAGGCCAAGTGTTAATCTGTCCGTAAAGGGTATATTTTGTTCTGGGGTGAAATTCAGTTGCCAAAATAGCAATTCCATAAATCAGTGGTTTCAGCTGTGGCGGGCAAAGTATAATAGTGTCCGACAAAACATAGATTTTGTTCTGTGGTGAAATTCAATTGCCAAAATAGCAATACCCTGAATCTGGTGTCCTAGCTGTTGCAGGCCAAGTGTTTATCTGTCCGTAAAAGGGTGTATTTTGTTCTGGGGTGAAATTTAATTGGCAAAATAGCAATACCATAAATCAGTGGTTTCAGCTGTGGTTGGCAAAGTATAAAAGTGTCCGCCAAAACATATATTTTGTTCTGGGGTGAAATTCAATTGCCAAAATAGCAATACCCTAAATCTGGTGTCCCAGCTGTTGCAGGCCAAGTGTTAATCTGTCCGTAAAAGGGTTTATTTTGTTCTGGGGTGAAATTCAATTGCCAAAATAGCAATACCCTTAATTTGGTGTCCCAGCTGTTGCAGGCCAAGTTTTAATCTGTCCGTAAAAGGGTATATTTTGTTCTGGGGTGAAATTCAATTGCCAAAATAGCAATACCATAAATCAGTGGTTTCAGCTGTGGCTGGCAAAGTATAATAGTGTCCGACAAAACATATATTTTGTTCTGGGGTGAAATTCAATTGCCAAAATAGCAATACCCTTAATTTGGTGTCCCAGCTGTTGCAGGCCAAGTGTTAATCTGTCCGTAAAAGGGTATATTTTGTTCTGGGGTGAAATTCAATTGCCAAAATAGCAATACCATAAATCAGTGGTGTCCCAGCTGTTGCAGGCCAAGTGTTAATCGTGTCCGACAAAAGCATATATTTTGTTCTGGGGTGAAATTCAATTGCCAAAATAGCAATACCCTGAATCATGGTGTCCCAGCTGTTGCAGGCCAAGTGTTAATCTGTCCGTAAAAGGGTATATTTTGTTCTGGGGTGAAATTCAATTGCCAAAATAGCAATACCCTGAATCTGGTGTCCCAGCTGTTGCAGGCCAAGTGTTAATCTGTCCGTAAAAGGGTATATTTTGTTCTGGGGTGAAATTCAATTGCCAAAATAGCAATACCATAAATCAGTGGTTTCAGCTGTGGTTGGCAAAGTATAATAGTGTCCGCCAAAACATATATTTTGTTCTGGGGTGAAATTCAATTGCCAAAATAGCAATACCCTGAATCTGGTGTCCCAGCTGTTGCAGGCCAAGTGTTAATCTGTCCGTAAAAGGGTATATTTTGTTCTGGGGTGAAATTCAATTGCCAAAATAGCAATTGCCTGAATCTGGTGTCCCAGCTGTTGCAGGCCAAGTGTTAATCTGTCCGTAAAGGGTATATTTTGTTCTGGGGTGAAATTCAATTGCCAAAATAGCAATACCATAAATCAGTGGTTTCAGCTGTGGCGGGCAAAGTATAATAGTGTCCGACAAAACATATATTTTGTTCTGGGGTGAAATTCAATTGCCAAAATAGCAATACCCTGAATCTGGTGTCCCAGCTGTTGCAGGCCAAGTGTTAATCTGTCCGTAAAAGGGTATATTTTGTTCTGGGGTGAAATTCAATTGCCAAAATAGCAATACCATAAATCAGTGGTTTCAGCTGTGGCTGGCAAAGTATTAATAGTGTCCGTCAAAACATATATTTTGTTCTGGGGTGAAATTCAATTGCCAAAATAGCAATACCCTAAATCTGGTGTCCCAGCTGTTGCAGGCCAAGTGTTAATCTGTCCGTAAAAGGGTATATTTTGTTCTGGGGTGAAATTCAATTGCCAAAATAGCAATACCCTGAATCTGGTGTCCCAGCTGTTGCAGGCCAAGTGTTAATCTGTCCGTAAAGGGTATATTTTGTTCTGGGGTGAAATTCAATTGCCAAAATAGCAATACCCTGAATCTGTTGTCCCAGCTGTTGCAGGCCAAGTGTTAATTTGTCCGTAAAAGAGTATATTTTGTTCTGGGGTGAAATTCAATTGCCAAAATAGCAATACCCTGAATCTGGTGTCCCAGCTGTTGCAGGCCAAGTGTTAATCTGTCCGTAAAAGGGTATATTTTGTTCTGGGGTGAAATTCAATTGCCAAAATAGCAATACCCTGAATCTGGTGTCCCAGCTGTTGCAGGCCAAGTGTTAATCTGTCCGTAAAGGGTATATTTTGTTCTGGGGTGAAATTCAATTGCCAAAATAGCAATACCATAAATCAGTGGTTTCAGCTGTGGCTGGCAAAGTATAATAGTGTCCGACAAAACATATATTTTGTTCTGGGGTGAAATTCAATTGCCAAAATAGCAATACCCTGAATCTGGTGTCCCAGCTGTTGCAGGCCAAGTGTTTATCTGTCCGTAAAAGGGTGTATTTTGTTCTGGGGTGAAATTTAATTGCCAAAATAGCAATACCATAAATCAGTGGTTTCAGCTGTGGTTGGCAAAGTATAAAAGTGTCCGCCAAAACATATATTTTGTTCTGGGGTGAAATTCAATCGCCAAAATAGCAATACCCTGAATCTGGTGTCCCAGCTGTTGCAGGCCAAGTGTTAATCTGTCCGTAAAAGGGTATATTTTGTTCTGGGGTGAAATTCAATTGCCAAAATAGCAATACCATAAATCAGTGGTTTTAGCTGTGGCTGGCAAAGTATAATAGTGTCCGACAAAACATATATTTTGTTCTGCTGTGAAATTCAATTGCCAAAATAGCAATACCCTGAATCTGGTGTCCCAGATGTTGCAGGCCAAGTATTTATCTGTCCGTAAAAGGGTGTATTTTGTTCTGGGGTGAAATTTAATTGGCAAAATAGCAATACCCTGAATCTGGTGTCCCGGCTGTTGCAGGCCAAGTGTTAATCTGTCCGTAAAGGGTATATTTTGTTCTGGGGTGACATTCAATTGCCAAAATAGCAATACCCTGAATCTGGTGTCCCAGCTGTTGCAGGCCAAGTGTTAATCTGTCCGTAAAAGATTGTATTTTGTTCTGGGGTGAAATTTAATTGCCAAAATAGCAATACCATAAATTAGTGGTTTCAGCTGTGGTTGGCAAAGTATAATAGTGTCCGCCAAAACATATATTTTGTTCTGGGGTGAAATTCAATTGCCAAAATAGCAATACCCTGAATCTGGTGTTCCAGCTGTTGCAGGCCAAGTGTTAATCTGTCCGTAAAAGGGTACATTTTGTTCTGGGGTGAAATTCAATTGCCAAAATAGCAATACACTGAATCTGGTGTCCCAGCTGTTGCAGGCCAAGTGTTATTCTGTCCGTAAACGGATATATTTTGTTCTGGGGTGAAATTTAATTGCCAAAATTGCAATACCATAAATCAGTGGTTTCCGCTGTGGCTGGCAAAGTATAATAGTGTCCGCCAAAAATATCTTGTGTTCTGGGGTGAAATTCAATTGACAAAATAGCAATACCCTGAATCTGATGTCCCAGCTGTTGCAGGCCAAGTGTTAATCTGTCCGTAAAAGGGTATATTTTGTTCTGGGGTGAAATTCAATTGCCACAATAGCAATTGCCTGAATCTGTTGTCCCAGCTGTTGCAGGCCAAGTGTTAATCTGTCCGTAAAGGGTATATTTTGTTCTGGGGTGAAATTAAATTTCCAAAATAGCAATACCCTGTATCTGGTGTCCCAGCTGTTGCAGGCCAAGTGTTAATCTGTCCGTAAAAGGGTATATTTTGTTCTGGGGTGAAATTCAATTGCCAAAATAGCAATACCATAAATCAGTGGTTTCATCTGTGGCTGGCAAAGTATAATAGTGTCCGATAAAACATATATTTTGTTCTGGGGTGAAATTCAATTGCCAAAATAGCAATACCCTGAATCTGGTGTCCCAGCTGTTGCAGGCCAAGTGTTTATCTGTCCGTAAAAGGGTGTATTTTGTTCTGGGGTGAAATTTAATTGCCAAAATAGCAATACCATAAATCAGTGGTTTCAGCTGTGGTTGGCAAAGTATAAAAGTGTCCACCAAAACATATATTTTGTTCTGGGGTGAAATTCAATCGCCAAAATAGCAATACCCTGAATCTGGTGTCCCAGCTGTTGCAGGCCAAGTGTTAATCTGTCCGTAAATGGGTATATTTTGTTCTGGGGTGAAATTCAACTGCCAAAATAGCAATACCCTTAATTTGGTGTCCCAGCTGTTGCTGGCCAAGTGTTAATCTGTCCGTAAAGGGTATATTTTGTTCTGGGGTGAAATTCAATTGCCAAAATAGCAATACCCTAAATCTGGTGTCCCAGCTGTTGCAGGCCAAGTGTTAATCTGTCCGTAAAAGGGTATATTTTGTTCTGGGGTGAAATTAAATTGCCAAAGTAGCAATACCCTGAATCTAGTTATCCCAGCTGTTGCAGGCCAAGTGTTAATCTGTCCGTAAAAGGGTATATTTTGTTCTGGGGTGAAATTCAATTGCCAAAATAGCAATACCCTGAATCTGTTGTCCCAGCTGTTGCAGGCCAATTGTTAATCTGTCCGTAAAAGGGTGTATTTTGTTCTGGGGTGAAATTTAATTGCCAAAATAGCAATACCATAGATTAGTGGTTTCAGCTGTGGTTGGCAAAGTATAATAGTGTCCGCCAAAACATATATTTTGTTCTGGGGTGAAATTCAATTGCCAAAATAGCAATACCCTGAATCTGGTGTCCCAGCTGTTGCAGGCCAAGTGTTAATCTGTCTGTAAAGGGTACATTTTGTTCTGGGGTGAAATTCAATTGCCAAAATAGCAATACCCTGAATCTGGTGTCCCAGCTGTTGCAGGCCAAGTGTTAATCTGTCCGTAAAAGGGTATATTTTGTTCTGGGGTGAAATTTAATTGCCAAAATTGCAATACCATAAATCAGTGGTTTCCGCTGTGGCTGGCAAAGTATAATAGTGTCCGCCAAAACATATCTTGTGTTCTGGGGTGAAATTCAATTGCCAAAATAGCAATACCCTGAATCTGATGTCCCAGCTGTTGCAGGCCAAGTGTTAATCTGTCCGTAAAAGGGTATATTTTGTTCTGGGGTGAAATTCAATTGCCACAATAGCAATTGCCTGAATCTGTTGTCCCAGCTGTTGCAGGCCAAGTGTTAATCTGTCCGTAAAAGGGTATATTTTGTTCTGGGGTGAAATTCAATTGCCAAAATAGCAATACCCTGAATCTGTTGTCCCAGCTGTTGCAGGCCAAGTGTTAATCTGTCCGTAAAAGGGTATATTTTGTTCTGGGGTGAAATTCAATTGCCAAAATAGCAATACCCTGAATCTGGTGTCCCAGCTGTTGCAGGCCAAGTGTTAATCTGTCCGTAAAGGGTATATTTTGTTCTGGGGTGAAATTCAATTGCCAAAATAGCAATACCCTAAATCTGGTGTCCCAGCTGTTGCAGGCCAAGTGTTAATCTGTCCGTAAAAGGGTATATTTTGTTCTGGGGTGAAATTCAATTGCTAAAATAGCAATACCCTGAATCTGGTGTCCCAGCTGTTGCAGGCCAAGTGTTAATCTGTCCGTAAAAGGGTATATTTTGTTCTGGGGTGAAATTCAATTGCCAAAATAGCAATACCCTGAATCTGGTGTCCCAGCTGTTGCAGGCCAAGTGTTAATCTGTCCGTAAAAGGGTATATTTTGTTCTGGGGTGAAATTTAATTGCCAAAATAGCAATACCATAAATCAGTGGTTTCAGCTGTGGCTGGCAAAGTATAATAGTGTCCGCCAAAACATATATTGTGTTCTGGGGTGAAATTCAATTGCCAAAATAGCAATACCCTGAATCTGGTGTCCCAGCTGTTGCAGGCCAAGTGTTAATCTGTCCGTAAAGGGTATATTTTGTTCTGGGGTGAAATTCAATTGCCAAAATAGCAATTGCCTGAATCTGTTGTCCCAGCTGTTGCAGGCCAAGTGTTAATCTGTCCGTAAAGGGTATATTTTGTTCTGGGGTGAAATTCAATTGCCAAAATAGCAATTCCCTGAATCTGTTGTCCCAGCTGTTGCAGGCCAAGTGTTAATCTGTCCGTAAAAGGGTGTATTTTGTTCTGGGGTGAAATTCAATTGCCAAAATAGCAATACCATAAATCTAGTGGTTTCAGCTGTGGCTGGCAAAGTATAATAGTGTCCGCCAAAACATATATTTTGTTCTGGGGTGAAATTCAATTGCCAAAATAGCAATACCCTGAATCTGGTGTCCCAGCTGTTGCAGGCCAAGTGTTAATCTGTCCGTAAAGGGTATATTTTGTTCTGGGGTGAAATTCAATTGCCAAAATAGCAATACCCTAAATCTGGTGTCCCAGCTGTTGCAGGCCAAGTGTTAATCTGTCCGTAAAAGGGTATATTTTGTTCTGGGGTGAAATTCAATTGCCAAAATAGCAATACCCTGAATCTGGTGTCCCAGCTGTTGCAGGCCAAGTGTTAATCTGTCCGTAAAGGGTACATTTTGTTCTGGGGTGAAATTCAATTGCCAAAATAGCAATACCCTGAATCTGGTGTCCCAGCTGTTGCAGGCCAAGTGTTAATCTGTCCGTAAAAGGGTATATTTTGTTCTGGGGTGAAATTCAATTGCCAAAATAGCAATACCATAAATCAGTGGTTTCAGCTGTGGCTGGCAAAGTATAATAGTGTCCGACAAAACATATATTTTGTTCTGGGGTGAAATTCAATTGCCAAAATAGCAATACCCTGAATCTGGTGTCCCAGCTGTTGCAGGCCAAGTGTTAATCTGTCCGTAAAAGGGTATATTTTGTTCTGGGGTGAAATTCAATTGCCAAAATAGCAATACCCTGAATCTGGTGTCCCAGCTGTTGCAGGCCAAGTGTTAATCTGTCCGTAAAAGGGTATATTTTGTTCTGGGGTGAAATTCAATTGCCAAAATAGCAATACCCTGAATCTGGTGTCCCAGCTGTTGCAGGCCAAGTGTTAATCTGTCCGTAAAAGGGTATATTTTGTTCTGGGGTGAAATTCAATTGCCAAAATAGCAATACCCTAAATCTGGTGTCCCAGCTGTTGCAGGCCAAGTGTTAATCTGTCCGTAAAAGGGTATATTTTGTTCTGGGGTGAAATTCAATTGCCAAAATAGCAATACCCTGAATCTGGTGTCCCAGCTGTTGAGGCCAAGTGTTAATCTGTCCGTAAAAGGGTATATTTTGTTCTGGGGTGAAATTCAATTGCCAAAATAGCAATACCCTGAATCTGGTGTCCCAGCTGTTGCAGGCCAAGTGTTAATCTGTCCGTAAAAGGGTATATTTTGTTCTGGGGTGAAATTCAATTGCCAAAATAGCAATACCATAAATCTGTGGTTTCAGCTGTGGCTGGCAAAGTATAATAGTGTCCGACAAAACATATATTTTGTTCTGGGGTGAAATTCAATTGCCAAAATAGCAATACCCTGAATCTGGTGTCCCAGCTGTTGCAGGCCAACTGTTTATCTGTCCGTAAAAGGGTGTATTTTGTTCTGGGGTGAAATTTAATTGGCAAAATAGCAATACCATAAATCAGTGGTTTCATCCGTGGTTGGCAAAGTATAAAAGTGTCCGCCAAAACATATATTTTGTTCTGGGATGAAATTCAATCGCCAAAATAGCAATACCCTGAATCTGGTGTTCCAGCTGTTGCAGGCCAAGTGATAATCTGTCCGTAAAAGGGTACATTTTGTTCTGGGGTGAAATTCAATTGCCAAAATAGCAATACCCTGAATCTGGTGTCCAAGCTGATGCAGGCCAAGTATTAATCTGTCCGTAAAAGGGTATATTTTGTTCTGGGGTGAAATTCAATTGCCAAAATAGCAATACCCTGAATCTGGTGTCCCGGCTGTTGCAGGCCAAGTGTTAATCTGTCCGTAAAAGGGTATATTTTGTTCTGGGGTGAAATTCAATTGCCAAAATAGCAAAACCCTAAATCTGGTGTCCCAGCTGTTGCAGGCCAAGTGTTAATCTGGCCGTAAAAGGGTATATTTTGTTCTTGGGCGAAATTCAATTGCCAAAATAGCAATACCCTGAATCTGGTGTCCCAGCTGTTGCAGGCCAAGTGTTAATCTTTCCGTAAAGGGTACATTTTGTTCTTGGGTGAAATTCAATTGCCAAAATAGCAATACCCTGAATCTGGTGTCCCAGCTGTTGCAGGCCAAGTGTTAATCTGTCCGTAAAAGGGTATATTTTGTTCTGGGGTGAAATTTAATTGCCAAAATGGCAATACCATAAATCAGTGGTTTCCGCTGTGGCTGGCAAAGTATAATAGTGTCCGCCAAAACATATCTTGTGTTCTGGGGTGAAATTAAATTGCCAAAATAGCAATACCCTGAATCTGATGTCCCAGCTGTTGCAGGTCAAGTGTTAATCTGTCCGTAAAGGGTATATTTTGTTCTGGGGTGAAATTCAATTGCCACAATAGCAATTGCCTGAATCTGTTGTCCCAGCTGTTGCAGGCCAAGTGATAATCGGTCCGTAAAAGGGTATATTTTGTTCTGGGGTCAAATTCAATTGCCAAAATAGCAATTCCCTGAATCTGTTGTCCCAACTGTTGCAGGCCAAGTGTTAATCTGTCCGTAAAGGGTATATTTTGTTCTGGGGTGAAATTCAATTGCCAAAATAGCAATTCCCTGAATCTGTTGTCCCAGCTGTTGCAGGCCCAGTGTTAATTTTTCTGTACAAGGGTATATTTTGTTCTGGGGTAAAATTCAATTGCCAAAATAGCAATACCCTGAATCTGTTGTCCCAGCTGTTGAGGCCAAGTGTTAATCTGTCCGTAAAAGGGTATATTTTGTTCTGGGGTGAAATTCAATTTCCAAAATAGCAATACCCTGAATCTGGTGTCCCAGCTGTTGCAGGCCAAGTGTTAATCTGTCCGTAAAAGGGTATATTTTGTTCTGGGGTGAAATTCAGTTGCCAAAATAGCAATTCCATAAATCAGTGGTTTCAGCTGTGGCGGGCAAAGTATAATAGTGTCCGACAAAACATAGATTTTGTTCTGGGGTGAAATTCAATTGCCAAAATAGCAATACCCTGAATCTGGTGTCCTAGCTGTTGCAGGCCAAGTGTTTATCTGTCCGTAAAGGGTGTATTTTGTTCTGGGGTGAAATTTAATTGGCAAAATAGCAATACCATAAATCAGTGGTTTCAGCTGTGGTTGGCAAAGTATAAAAGTGTCCGCCAAAACATATATTTTGTTCTGGGGTGAAATTCAATTGCCAAAATAGCAATACCCTGAATCTGGTGTCCCAGCTGTTGCAGGCCAAGTGTTAATCTGTCCGTAAAGGGTATATTTTGTTCTGGGGTGAAATTCAATTGCCAAAATAGCAATACCATAAATCAGTGGTTTCAGCTGTGGCTGGCAAAGTATAATAGTGTCCGACAAAACATATATTTTGTTCTGGGGTGAAATTCAATTGCCAAAATAGCAATACCCTTAATTTGGTGTCCCAGCTGTTGCAGGCCAAGTGATAATCTGTCCGTAAAAGGGTACATTTTGTTCTGGGGTGAAATTCAATTGCCAAAATAGCAATACCCTGAATCTGGTGTCCAAGCTGTTGCAGGCCAAGTGT
>JAKVIS010006374.1:0-10478 GCA_033119425.1 Bufotes viridis
GGTTCTGTCCGTATTCTGAGCAGGGAGCGGTGGCCGTGCCCCCTTTATCTTACGGGTTTCAGGTCTCACTCAGCCTTAGGGTACGCGGGCATGCCTCGACCCACCATAACGGTCTGGGCATGTGCCAGCAGCGCAGGGAGAGCTCTTAAGGTCTGACAGGGGACACCTTTTATGCTCCCTAGTTTGGGTCCGCTCAGTAGCTTGTGCACTGATTGTACTCCTGTTGTTCGCACATACCCTTGACAATTATACTTTACCATCCACAGCTGTGACACCAGATTTATGGTATTGCTATTTTGGCAATTGAATTTCACCCCAGAACAAAATATATATGTTTTGCGGACACTATGAAACTTGGCCAGCCACAGCTGAAACCACTGATTTATGGTATTGCTATTTTGGCAATTGAATTTAACCCCAGAACAAAATATATGTTTTTGCAGACACTATTATGGTTTGCCAGCCAGTGCTGGGACACCAGATTTAGGGATTGCTATTTTGACAATTGAATTTCACCACAGAAAATAATCTATCCCTTGCCAGACAGCAGACAGTATTATACTTGGCTAGCCAAAGCTGGAACACCAGATTTAGGAGATTGGTATTTGGGCAATTGTATTTAACCCCTTAATAAAATATAGAAATTGCTATCCTGAGTTTCTAGGGGTGACATTTAGCACAGCCAAGCCCCTGATGTAGGATATAGCAAAAAAAAAAACTAGTATTGATGGATTGATGGACTTGGTGGCAGCTTGTTCTGGTGCACCACAAGTCACAAAATGGCTGCTGATCACCTCAGAAAATAAGTGACAGAAAAACGCTCTGAGCAGCCTAAAACCAGTGAGCAAGTAACTAGCAGAAGTTCAATCATTCACAGCTGTAGATCGATCACTTCATTAGGTGCTTTTGCTGACTTTTTCCTGCCTAATTTCGCCCTCACAGCAGCTGCGTCCTCTCCCTACACTTATCACAGCAGTGTGACGTGTGGCACTACGTGTCTCCAGCTTAAATAGAGGCTGGGTCACATGCTGCACTTGGCCAATCACAGCCATGCCATTAGTAGACATGGCTGTGATGGGCTCTTAGGGCAAGAAGTAAACGTCTAGCTGATTGGCTGCTGTGCAGACCTTCAGAAAGCGGGAAGAAATCGCTGAACAACGAACCCGAACCCGAACATTTTTGAAAATGTTCGGGTCTGTGTCCCGAACACCCCAAAGTTCGGTACGAGACCCGAACTATTCTCAAACTGTTCGCTCAACACAATATATTACACAAAGTGTTAAAATACAATTGCTGAAGGCATAATCCTACATATTTTTCTACACGCTACTGTGCATCTCCAAGTGTAAATCTGTCCATAAAAGGATACCTTTCATCCAGGGCCTAAATACTAGCCCTAAAAGAGATATTCCCTTAAATCAGTGGTTACTGCTGTGCCTGGATTAGTGTAATACGCTACATAAATAAATAGGCAGATAGTGTTAGGTGCCTGTAAAAAAAGGCCTGAATTTGAAATCAATACATTGGGCCAAATATTTTTTTCTTATTGTGGTGCTTGGTGAACGGTAACAATGAGGAAAACATCTAGTAAGGGACGCGGGCGCGGTCGTGGTGGTGTTAGTGTACCCTCTGGTGCTGGGAGAGGACGTGGCCATTCTGCCACAGCCACACGTCCTAGTGAACCAACTACCTCAGGTTCCAGTACCCGCCAGAATTTACAGCGATATTTGGTGGGGCCCAATGCCGTTCTAAGGATGGTAAGGCCTGAGCAGGTACAGGCGCTAGTCAATTGGGTGGCCGACAGTGGATCCAGCACGTTCACAACATTATCTCCCACCCAGTCTTCTGCAGAAAGCGCACAGGTGGCGCCTGAAAACCAAGCCCATCAGTCTGTCACATCACCCCCATGCATATCAGGAAACTGTCAGAGCCTCAAGTTATGCAGCAGTCTCTTATGCTGTTTGAAGACTCTGCTGGCAGGGTTTCCCAAGGGAATCCACCTAGCCCTTCCCCAGTGGTGGAAGACATAGAATGCACTGATGCACAACCACTGATGTTTCCTGATGATGAGGACATGGGAATACCACCTCATCGGAGTCCGCACGTCTCTGATGATGACCGAAACACAGGTGCCAACTGCTGCGTCTTTCTGCAGTGTGCAGACCGAACAGGAGGTCAGGGAGGAAGACTGTGTGGAAGACGATGCAGGGACGATGAGGTCCTAGACCCCACATGGAATGAAGGTCGTGCCACTGACTTTCATAGTTCAGAGGAAGAGGCAGTGGTGAGACCGAGCCAACAGCGTAGCAAAAAGAGAGAGCAGGGGCAAAAAGCAGAACAGCCGCCGCCAAGAGAGTTCGCCTGCTACTGGCCACCGCCACCAGGGACCGAGCACCCCAAAGGCAGCTTCAAGGAGTTCCCTGGCATGGCACTTCTTTAAACAATGTGCTGACTGACAAGACCGAGTGGTTTGCACGCTGTGCCATCAGAGCCTGAAGCGAGGCATTAGCGTTCTGAACCTTAGCACAACCTGCATGACCAGGCATCTACATGCAAAAGCATGAACTGCAGTGGAGTAAACACCTTAAAAGCAAAGGAACTCACTCTGGCTCCCCTGCTCCCTCTTCTGCTGCTGCCTCGGCCTCTTCCTCCGCCTCGGGAGGAATGTTGGCACCTGCCGCCCACCAAACAGAGGATGTGCACCGACAACACCACCTGCGTCACCAAGCATCTCCACCATGTCACACGGCAGCGTTCAGCTCTCCATCTCACAAACCTTGGAGAAGCGTAAATTCCCACCTAGCCACCCTCAAGCCCTGGGCCTGAATGCCAGCATTTCTAAACTACTGGCCTTAAAGCAGAGACAGCTTCAAACAGCTGATGGCAATGGCTGTCCCACAGTATGTTGTTCCCAGCCGCCACTACTTCTCCAAGACAGCCGTGTCTTCCCTGCACAACCAAGTATACAATAAAATCAAGTGTGCACTGCGCAGCGCCATCTGTGGCAAGGTCCTACTAACCACAGATACGTGGACCAGTAAGCACTGCCAGGGACAGCTATATACGCACACTGGGTAAATGTAGTGGCGGCTGGGCCCCAGTTGGAGAGTTCTTTGGCGCAGCGTCCTTCCGCAGCCAAGGATCGCAGGGCATCATTCTTTGCCTCCTGTAGCCTCCTCCTCCTCTGCTTCCACCTGCTCATCAGTCAGCCACACCTTCACCAACAACGTCAGCAGGCCGTTCTGAATCTCATATGTTTGGGGGACAGGCCCCACCCCGCGCAGGAGTTGTGGCGGGGTATTGAACAACAGACCGACCAGTGGTTGCTGCCGGTGGGCCTCAAGTCCGGCCTGGTGATGTGCGATAATGGGCGAAATCTCATCGCAGCTCTGGGACTAACCGGTTTGACGCACATCCCTTGCCTGGCGCAGGTGCTGAATTTGGTGGTGCAGAAGCTCATTCACAACTACCCTGACATGTCAGAGCTGCTGCATAAAGTGCGGGCCGTCTGTGCGCGCTTCCGGCGTTCACATCCTGCCGCTGCTCGCCTGTATGCGCTACAGCATAACTTCGGCCTTCCCGCTCGCCGCCTCATATGCGATGTGCCCACCAGGTGGAACTCCACCTTGCACATGCTGGAGAGACTGTGCGAGCAGCAGCAGGCCATAGTGGAGTTTCAGCTGCAGCAGCACGCGTCAGTCGCACTGCGGAACAGCACCACTTCACCACCAATGACTGGGCCTCCATGCGAGACCTGTGTGCCCTGTTGCACTGTTTCGAGTACTCCACCAACATGGCCAGTGGCGATGACACCGTTCTCAGCGTTACAATACCACTTCTATGTCTCCTTGAGAAAACGCTTAGGGCGATGATGGAAGAGGAGGTGGCCCAGGAGGAGGAGGAGGAGGAGATGAGGGTCATTTTAGCACTTTCAGGCCAGTCTGTTAGAAGTGGCTCAGAGGAGGTTTTTGCAACAGCAGAGGCCAGGTACAAATGTGGCCAGCCAGGGCCCACTACTGGAGGACGAGGAGGATGAGGTGGAGGAGGATGAGGATGAAGCAGGTTCACAGCGGGGTGGCACCCGACACAGCTCAGGCCCATCACTGGTGCGTGGCTGGGGGGATACGGAGGATGATGACGATCGCCTCCCACAGAGGACAGCTTGTCCTTACCTCTGGGGAGCCTGGCACACATGAGCGACTACATGCTGCAGTGCCTGCGCAATGACAGCAGAGTTGCCCACATTTTGACGTGTGCGGACTACTGGGTTGCCACCCTGCTGGATCCCGGTACAAAGACAATGTGCCCACCTTACTTCCTGCACTGGGCGTGATAGGAAGATGCGCGAGTACAAGCGCACGCTGGTAGGCACGCTCCTGAGAGCATTCCCAAATGTCACAGGGGAACAGGTGGAAGCCCAAGGCGAAGGCAGAGGAGGAGCAAGAGGTCGCCAACGCAGCTGTGTCACGGCCAGCTCCTCTGAGGGCAGGAGTTAGCATGGCAGAAATGTGGAAAAGTTTTGTCTCCACGCCACAGCTAACTGCACCACCACCTGATACGGAGCGTGTTAGCAGGAGGCAGCATTTCACTAACATGGTTGAACAGTACGTCTGCACACCCTCCACGTACTGACTGATGGTTCGGCCCCATTCAACTTCTGGGTCTCCAAATTGTCCACGTGGCCAGAGTTAGCATTTTATGCCTTGGAGGTGCTGGCCTGCCCGGCGGCCAGCGTTTTGTCTGAGCGTGTATTCAGCACGGCAGGGGCGTCATTACTGACAAGCGCAGCCGCCTGTCCACAGCCAACGTGGACAAGCTGAGCGTTCATAAAAATGAACCAGGCATGGATCCCACAGGACCTGTGCCTCCCTTGTGCAGAATAGACATTTATAACTGCCTCCCCCTCAACCATGTATTCTTGTACTCGGGGCACTTCTTTATTGAATCCTCATTTTTTAACTTTACCATGATCTTGCGGTGCAACCCAAAGTTGAATGAACCTCTCCTCTAATCTGGGTGCTGGGGCCTAAATAACTGAAAGTGGCCTGTCTACAATGGTGGGTGACATGAAGCCTGAATCCTCTGCCATGGGACCTCTCCCTCTGTCTGGGTGCTGGGGCCTAAATAACTGAAAGTGGCCTTCTCCAGTGGTGGGTGATATGACGCATGATTCCTTGCTGTGGGACCTCTCTCCTCTGTCTGGGTGCTGGGGCCTAAATAACTGAAAGTGGCCTTCTCCAGTGGTGGGTGATATGACGCCTGATTCCTTGCTGTGGGACCTCTCTCCTCTGTCTGGGTGCTGGGGCCTAAATAACTGAAAGTGGCCTTCTCCAGTGGTGGGTGATATGACGCATGATTCCTTGCTGTGGGACCTCTCTCCTCTGTCTGGGTGCTGGGGCCGAAATAACTGAAAGTGGCCTTCTCCAGTGGTGGGTGATATGACGCATTATTCCTTGCTGTGGGACCTCTCTCCTCTGTCTGGGTGCTGGGGCCTAAATAACTGAAAGTGGCCTTC
This sequence comes from Bufotes viridis, assembly GCA_033119425.1. Lineage (NCBI taxonomy): Eukaryota > Metazoa > Chordata > Amphibia > Anura > Bufonidae > Bufotes > Bufotes viridis. The sequence continues at coordinate 5,516 of JAKVIS010006374.1, forward strand.
TCCAGTGGTGGGTGATATGACGCATGATTCCTTGCTGTGGGACCTCTCTCCTCTGTCTGGGTGCTGGGTCCTAAATAACTGAAAGTGGCCTTCTCCAGTGGTGGGTGATATGACGCATTATTCCTTGCTGTGGGACCTCTCTCCTCTGTCTGGGTGCTGGGGCCTAAATAACTGAAAGTGGCCTTCTCCAGTGGTGGGTGATATGGCGCCTGATTCCTTGCTGTGGGACCTCTCTCCTCTGTCTGGGTGCTGGGGCCAGAAATAACTGAAAGTGACCTTCTCCAGTAGTGGGTGACTTGAAGCCTGATTCTCTGCTATGGGACCTCTCTCCAATTGATATTGGTTCATTTGAATTTATTTTATTTTATTTGAATTTATTTCCCTATCCACATATGTTTGCAGGGCATTTACCTACATTTTGCTGCCTTTTGCAGCCCTCTAGCCCTTTCCTGGACTATTTTACAGCCTTTTTAGTGCCCAAAAGTTTGGGTCCCCATTGACTTCAATGGGGTTCGGGTTCGGGATGAAGTTCGGGTCAAGTTTGGATCCCGAACCTGGACATTTTCAGGAAGTTAGGCCAAACTTCTCGAAACCGAACATCCAGGTGTTTGCTCAACTCTAAAAATGGATTGTCTTAGCAGGAGGTAGCATTTCAGCAAAATGGTGGAACAGTATGTGTGCCCACGCCTACACGTACTAACTAAAGGGTCTGCCCCATTCAACTTCTGGGTCTCCAAATTGTCCACATGGCCTGAGCTTGCCCTTTACGCCTTGGAGGTGCTGGCCTGCCCTGCAGCCAGTGTATTGTCTGAACCTGTGTTTAGCATGGCAGTGGGCGTTATCACAGACAAGCGCAGCCGCCTGTCCACAGCCAATGTGGACAACCTCACGTTCATTTAAATGAACCAAGCATGGATCCCACAGGACTTGTCCGTACCTTCTGCAGAATAGATATGTATACCAGCCTCACATAGCCTTTGTTACACTCCAGCGCACTTTCTCTTTGTTTTCTTTTCTATATTTTCCAATGTTTTTGGGTTTACCCAAATTAAAAAAACAAACACCAAAAAAAAACTGTGTTGTTGGCGACTACCTCCTCCACCACCACTTCCACCTACAACGCCACGTCCACCGCCTCCTCAACCTCCGACACCATATGGACCTCCTCTTCCTAGTTCAAGATTATAATTTTAATTTTTTTTGTATTTTATGTTATTTTAAGTCATTTCCCTATGCATATTTTTTTGCATGGCAATTGTCCAGCTCTTATCCTCATTTTGCTTCCTTTTGCAGCCCTCTAGCCATTTCCATTACTTTTTTAGAGCAATTTTAGTGCACCAAAGTCCGGGCCCCATTTGACTTCAATGGGGTTCGGGTTTGGGTTTGGGTTCAAGCTCGGATCCTGAACTCGATCTTTGCGAAGAAGTTTGGCTGAACCCGGCGAACCCGAACTTCCAGGTGTTCGCTCAACTCTATTAACAAGCGATTCTTTTATTTCTTCTTTGTCTTTCCTTGTTTCGGTATCTTTTTCTTCATAGTATTGTCTCCTCTTTCTATTTCTGAATGACTGTTGTCCTCTGATCCCCTTGTTGTATCGGAGTTTTTTTGCTGAGTATCTTTATTGTGAACACCTGTTGCTTTCCTCCCTAATCTAAATTTCATATGTCCACTTTCTGTTTCTTCCTCTTCACTTGTGTTATATTCACTAGATATACTTTGTCTGTGTTGACCTTGTCATGCTCGTGTTCGCTGTTTTCTCTCCTCTGCCCAAGTATATACTCGGTTGTGTAAGTAATCGTTAATTTCTAACGATAATTTGTTTCCCTTAGTCCTAACAGCAGCACAGATGGGGTTAATTGCCCCCTGTGGACTGGTAGGACCGGCGGAATATTAATGAGCCCAAAGAAAAACAACCAATAGAAAGACTCCAGCTCTCCTAAAAGGAGGGGAGCAACCCCCAGCCCACTGTGTCTGTAACAAGAATATGTCAATAGGGTGGGAAAATTTGTGTGCTGCTGTTAGGACTAAGGGAAACAAATTATCGTTAGAAATTAACGATTCCCCTTACGTCCTACCAGCAGCACAGATGGGGAGATAGCAAGAAGAAACCCCTAGGGAGGGTCCTCATGCCTGGCAGAAGAAAGAACTGAATGCCCAAAAGCCGAAAACTCAGCCACCTTCAAATCAACCCTATAATGGGAGATGAAGGTAGACAGAGAGCTCCAGGAAGCTGCCTTACAGATCATCTCCAGAGGGAGAAGATTCCTCTCTGCTGTAGAAGTAGCAACGGCCCTAGTTGAATGAGCCTTTACAAACTCTGGAGGATCTAAAGACTGGGAAACAAAGGTTTCCCTGATGGCCTCCCTGATCCAGCGACTAATGGAAATCTTAGGCGCTTTGCGGCCTTTAGACTTACCGGCGAATAGAACGAAAAGGTTCTCGTCTATTCTAAACTCCTTGGATCTATCCACATAGATCTGGAGGCATCTCGAGATGTCTAACGAATGTTTGACAGGAGTATCAGAGGAGGTGGTAGAAAATAACACCGGAAGAGAAATCACCTGATTGATGTTATGAAAAGTTGGAACTTTTGGTCTAAAAGAAGGAGGTACCTTAGAAGGACTCTATCCTGTAAAAAAATGATATAAGGGTGGATAGCCGCGAAGGCTTGAAGCTCCGATACTCTCTTGGCGGAAGTTATAGCCAGAAGAAAAACAGCCTTAAGGGTTAGATATTTAAGGCTTACCTCCTCCAAAGGCTCAAAGGGGAGATGCTAACCCCTGAGCACCACAGACAAATCCCATTGGGGAATTGGTTTTACGATAGTAGGCTTCAATCTCTCTGCTCCTTTAAGGAAGCGTTTGATGAGCGGGTCCCGAGTAAATGGCCTGTCGAGACAGGCTGAGATAGCACAGACTTGAACCTTCAGTGTAGATGGAGAGAGACCCTTGTCAAGACCATCTTGCAGGAATTGCAATATCGCAGGGAGGGGCGGATCTGCAGACGCCACCTGTTTGGAGCTGCACCATAAGGTGAAGATTCTCATGATCCGAGAATAGGCCTTTTTTGTTGACTCCGCTCTGGAATGCGATAATGTTCTCAGGACCGACTCAGATAGCCCTTCTACTCTGGGAAGGGACTGATCAACCTCCAGGCTGTCAGATTGAATCTGTACAGATCTGGGCAGAGATGCGTGTCCCACGACACCAGGGTCTGCTCTGGGGGGAGCCTCCAATATTGTCCCTGGCTCATCTGAATGAGCTGGGTAAACCAGGATCTCCGGGGCCAAAACGGTATGATGGCTATTACCGAGGCCTGATCCATACGAATCTTCATCAATACCCTGGGTATCATGGAAAAGGGAGGGAAGATGTAGGCCAGCCTGAACCTCCACGGTATCGTCAGAGCATCTATCGCCAGTGGGTTGTCCTCCCTGTATAGGGAACAGAACCTCGGTACCTTGGCGTTGAACCTGGTGGCCATGAGATCCACCTCTGGCATGCCCCATCTGAGAACCAACTGCCTGAAGATTTCCGGATGTAAGGACCATTCCATGGTTGGAAGCCCACGACTCAGGCGATCTGTGATCATATTGAGAGAACCTCGAATGTGAGTGGCAGATAGATGGGTTAGGTTCAGCTCTGCCCACCGTAGAATTACCCCGACTTCTGAAAGAAGAGGTAGTGATTAGTGATGTCGCGAACATAAAATTTTCAGTTCGCGAACAGCGAACGCGAACTTCCGCAAATGTTCGCGAACAGGCGAACCGGGCGAACCGCCATAGACTTCAATAGACAGGCGAATTTTAAAAACCAAAGGGACTCTTTCTGGCCACAATAGTGATGGAAAAGTTGTTTCAAGGGGACTAACACCTGGACTGTGGCATGCCGGAGGGGGATCCATGGCAAAACTCCCATGGAAAATTACGTAGTGGACGCAGAGTCGGGTTTTAATCCATAAAGGGCATAAATCACGTAACATTCCTAAATTGTTTGGAATAACATGCTTTAAAACATCCAGTGTGTGTATACGATCAGGTATGATGTTGTATCGATCAGGTAGTGTAAGGGTTGCGCCCGATTCTCAGACATTGACAGACCAAACTCCCCTTTTAATGCACCGCAAACAACCGTAAACAGTCCATTTGCACAACCGTAAACTCCCCATTTGCACAAGGTTGGATACCAAGCTAGCCACGTCCGGTGATGTCATTGAAAGTTTCTTCCTCCACCCAGCCACGTACAACACCAAGGGTCCCCGAAAGGTCAATTGAATTGATTTTTCGAGCGGGAGATGGTTAAAAAAACGCTGGCTCCCTCCCCTTTGTTTTAATCCACGGTCACTGCTTCTGCGCTCGTGCAATTTACTCTCACACCCGATATGAGTGGTATTTTCTGTAGTACTATTCTCATCAGTTTAATCCCTCTAACGTCCCCAATCTAGGGGCCATTTATTGAATAGATTTTTCGAACAGGGAGATGGTTAAAAAACGCTGGCTCCCTCCACTCTGTTTTAATCCACGGTCACTGCGTCTGCGCCGTGCAATTTACTGTCACACCCGATATGAGTGGTATTTTCTATAGTACTATTCTCATCAGTTTAATCCTCTAACGTCCCCAATCTAGGGGGCCATTTATTGAATAGATTTTTCGAACGGGGAGATGGTTAAAAAACGCTGGCTCCCTCCACTCTGTTTTATCCACCGGTGACTGCGTCTGCGCCGTGCAATTTACTGTCACACCCGATATGAGTGGTATTTTCTGTAGTATTATTCTCATCAGTTTAATCCCTGTTACATCCCATATCAGGGATTGCCTTTTGTGAAAAAAATTTAGGCCGGGTACCTTCCACTGCCTTTACAATGACAGACCAAACTCTCATACACCAAACTGAATTGATTTCAGGAACCGGGAGATGGAAAAAGCAGCTTGGTCGGTCCTCATACTCCCAAATTGGGGCACTG
>JAKVIS010006375.1:0-10666 GCA_033119425.1 Bufotes viridis
ATGGAAGAAGTTTACAGATTAATGGGAGGAGTTATACCGAGAAATGGGAGGAGTTATGTAAAGTAATGGGAGGAGTTATACAGAATAATGGAAGGGGGTATATAGAGTAATGGAAGAAGTTTACAGATTAATGGGAGGAGTTATACAGAGTAATGGGAGGAGTTATACAGATTAATGGGAGGAGTTATACAGAATAATGGAAGGGGGTATATAGAGTAATGGAAGAAGTTTACAGATTAATGGGAGGAGTTATACAGAGTAATGGGAGGAGTTATACAGAGCAATGGGAGGAGTTATACAGATTAATGGGAGGAGTTATACAGATTAATGGGAGGAGTTATACAGAGTAATGGGAGGGGGTATACAGAGTAATGGGAGGAGTTACATAGAGTAATGGGAAGAGTTATAGAGTAATGGGAGGGGTTATATAAAGTAATGGGAGGAGTTATAAAAAGTAATGGCGTTCTGTAGAGTAATGGGAGGGGTAATATAGTGTAACGGGAGGAGTTATGTAAAGTAATGGGAGGAGTTATGTGGAGTAATGGGAGGGGGAATAGGAGGAGAAATACTGAGAAATGTGCGGTGTTATATGAGGTAATAGGAGGAGCTAGTTGTAGTAGTGGGAGGGGTTACACCACTACCTGACAGCCTGACGCTTGCGCTGTGACTCCCGTAGTAGTCGTGTCGTAAACTTGGGGTGTAGCACTCGTAGTCGCCCGCGTCCGTCGCCTGGATGTGGACGAGGTGGAGTCTCGTGGAGTCTTTCCTCACCTTCTCCAGGTAAATCTCTCGCCTGACGCTCAGCCGCTCTCTGTATATAGCGTAGGAGAAGTCGGGGTCCACAGAGCTGACAATCTGCAACCTCTGTCTGGGAGACTGGGCCGGGTGAAAGGACCACTCGAAGCCTCCGGCCGGGTGACCGCTGGCGTTACACCAGAGGGCGACCGCGGAGCCCTGCACCCGAAGCAAGGGGCCCTGAGGAACCTGGACCTCAGCGAGAGCGCCACCTGGTGGAGGAAAGGGAGGCAGACAGCGGGGTTACAGGGGCAGATATCAGGGGGCTCCGCTCTGATACAGGAACATACAGAGACAGCGCCACCTGGTGGAGGACAGGGGGGCAGACAGCAGGGTTACAGGGGCAGATATCAGGGGGCTCCGCTCTGATACAGGAACATACAGAGACATCGCCACCTGGTGGAGGACAGGGGGGCAGACAGCGGGGTTACAGGGGCAGATATCAGGGGGCTCCGCTCTGATACAGGAACATACAGAGACAGCGCCACCTGGTGGAGGACAGGGGGGCAGACAGCGGGGTTACAGGGGCAGATATCAGGGTGCTCCGCTCTGATACAGGAACATACAGAGACAGCGCCACCTGGTGGAGGACAGGGGGGCAGACAGCGGGGTTACAGGGGCAGATATCAGGGGGCTCCGCTCTGATACAGGAACATACAGAGACAGCGCCACCTGGTGGAGGACAGGGGGGCAGACAGCAGGGTTACAGGGGCAGATATCAGGGGGCTCCGCTCTGATAGAGGAACATACAGAGACAGCGCCACCTGGTGGAGGACAGGGGGGCAGACAGCAGGGTTACCGGGGCAGATATCAGGGGCTCCGCTCTGATACAGGAACATACAGAGACAGCGCCACCTGGTGGAGGACAGGGGGCAGACAGCAGGGTTACAGGGGCAGATATCAGGGGCTCCGCTCTGATACAGGAACATACAGAGACAGCGCCACCTGGTGGAGGACAGGGGGCAGACAGCGGGGTTACAGGGGCAGATATCAGGGGCTCCGCTCTGATACAGGAACATACAGAGACAGCGCCACCTGGTGGAGGACAGGGGGCAGACAGCAGGGTTACAGGGGCAGATATCAGGGGCTCCGCTCTGATACAGGAACATACAGAGACAGCGCCACCTGGTGGAGGACAGGGGGCAGACAGCAGGGTTACAGGGGCAGATATCAGGGGCTCCGCTCTGATACAGGAACATACAGAGACAGCGCCACCTGGTGGAGGACAGGGGGCAGACAGCAGGGTTACAGGGGCAGATATCAGGGGGCTCCGCTCTGATACAGGAACATACAGAGACAGCGCCACCTGGTGGAGGACAGGGGGCAGACAGCAGGGTTACAGGGGCAGATATCAGGGGCTCCGCTCTGATACAGGAACATACAGAGACAGCGCCACCTGGTGGAGGACAGGGGGCAGACAGCAGGGTTACAGGGGCAGATATCAGGGGCTCCGCTCTGATACAGGAACATACAGAGACAGCGCCACCTGGTGGAGGACAGGGGGCAGACAGCAGGGTTACAGGGGCAGATATCAGGGGGCTCCGCTCTGATACAGGAACATACAGAGACAGCGCCACCTGGTGGAGGACAGGGGGCAGACAGCAGGGTTACAGGGGCAGATATCAGGGGCTCCGCTCTGATACAGGAACATACAGAGACAGCGCCACCTGGTGGAGGACAGGGGGCAGACAGCAGGGTTACAGGGGCAGATATCAGGGGGCTCCGCTCTGATACAGGAACATACAGAGACAGCGCCACCTGGTGGAGGACAGGGGGCAGACAGCAGGGTTACAGGGGCAGATATCAGGGGCTCCGCTCTGATACAGGAACATACAGAGACAGCGCCACCTGGTGGAGGACAGGGGGCAGACAGCAGGGTTACAGGGGCAGATATCAGGGGCTCCGCTCTGATACAGGAACATACAGAGACAGCGCCACCTGGTGGAGGACAGGGGGCAGACAGCAGGGTTACAGGGGCAGATATCAGGGGCTCCGCTCTGATACAGGAACATACAGAGACAGCGCCACCTGGTGGAGGACAGGGGGCAGACAGCAGGGTTACAGGGGCAGATATCAGGGGCTCCGCTCTGATACAGGAACATACAGAGACAGCGCCACCTGGTGGAGGACAGGGGGCAGACAGCGGGGTTACAGGGGCAGATATCAGGGGCTCCGCTCTGATACAGGAACATACAGAGACAGCGCCACCTGGTGGAGGACAGGGGGCAGACAGCAGGGTTACAGGGGCAGATATCAGGGGCTCCGCTCTGATACAGGAACATACAGAGACAGCGCCACCTGGTGGAGGACAGGGGGCAGACAGCAGGGTTACAGGGGCAGATATCAGGGGCTCCGCTCTGATACAGGAACATACAGAGACAGCGCCACCTGGTGGAGGACAGGGGGCAGACAGCAGGGTTACAGGGGCAGATATCAGGGGCTCCGCTCTGATACAGGAACATACAGAGACAGCGCCACCTGGTGGAGGACAGGGGGCAGACAGCAGGGTTACAGGGGCAGATATCAGGGGCTCCGCTCTGATACAGGAACATACAGAGACAGCGCCACCTGGTGGAGGACAGGGGGCAGACAGCAGGGTTACAGGGGCAGATATCAGGGGCTCCGCTCTGATACAGGAACATACAGAGACAGCGCCACCTGGTGGAGGACAGGGGGCAGACAGCGGGGTTACAGGGGCAGATATCAGGGGCTCCGCTCTGATACAGGAACATACAGAGACAGCGCCACCTGGTGGAGGACAGGGGGCAGACAGCAGGGTTACAGGGGCAGATATCAGGGGCTCCGCTCTGATACAGGAACATACAGAGACAGCGCCACCTGGTGGAGGACAGGGGGCAGACAGCAGGGTTACAGGGGCAGATATCAGGGGCTCCGCTCTGATACAGGAACATACAGAGACAGCGCCACCTGGTGGAGGACAGGGGGCAGACAGCAGGGTTACAGGGGCAGATATCAGGGGCTCCGCTCTGATACAGGAACATACAGAGACAGCGCCACCTGGTGGAGGACAGGGGGCAGACAGCAGGGTTACAGGGGCAGATATCAGGGGCTCCGCTCTGATACAGGAACATACAGAGACAGCGCCACCTGGTGGAGGACAGGGGGCAGACAGCAGGGTTACAGGGGCAGATATCAGGGGCTCCGCTCTGATACAGGAACATACAGAGACAGCGCCACCTGGTGGAGGACAGGGGGCAGACAGCAGGGTTACAGGGGCAGATATCAGGGGCTCCGCTCTGATACAGGAACATACAGAGACAGCGCCACCTGGTGGAGGACAGGGGGCAGACAGCAGGGTTACAGGGGCAGATATCAGGGGCTCCGCTCTGATACAGGAACATACAGAGACAGCGCCACCTGGTGGAGGACAGGGGGGCAGACAGCGGGGTTACAGGGGCAGATATCAGGGGGCTCCGCTCTGATACAGGAACATACAGAGACAGCGCCACCTGGTGGAGGACAGGGGGCAGACAGCAGGGTTACAGGGGCAGATATCAGGGGCTCCGCTCTGATACAGGAACATACAGAGACAGCGCCACCTGGTGGAGGACAGGGGGCAGACAGCAGGGTTACAGGGGCAGATATCAGGGGCTCCGCTCTGATACAGGAACATACAGAGACAGCGCCACCTGGTGGAGGACAGGGGGCAGACAGCAGGGTTACAGGGGCAGATATCAGGGTGCTCCGCTCTGATACAGGAACATACAGAGACAGCGCCACCTGGTGGAGGACAGGGGGGCAGACAGCGGGGTTACAGGGGCAGATATCAGGGGGCTCCGCTCTGATACTATACAGGAACATACAGAGACAGCGCCACCTGGTGGAGGACAGGGGGGCAGACAGCGGGGTTACAGGGGCAGATATCAGGGGGCTCCGCTCTGATACAGGAACATACAGAGACAGCGCCACCTGGTGGAGGACAGGGGGGCAGACAGCGGGGTTACAGGGGCAGATATCAGGGGGCTCCGCTCTGATACAGGAACATACAGAGACAGCGCCACCTGGTGGAGGACAGGGGGCAGACAGCGGGGTTACAGGGGCAGATATCAGGGGGCTCCGCTCTGATACAGGAACATACAGAGACAGCGCCACCTGGTGGGGGACAGGGGGTGCAGACAGCAGGGTTACAGGGGAAGATATCAGGGGGCTCCGCTCTGATACAGGAACATACAGAGACAGCGCCACCTGGTGGAGGACAGGGGGGCAGACAGCAGGGTTACAGGGGCAGATGTCGGGGGCTCCTCTCTGATACAGGAACATATAGAGACAGCGCCACCTGGTGGAGGACAGGGGGGCAGACAGCGGGGTTACAGGGGCAGATATCAGGGGCTCCGCTCTGATACAGGAACATACAGAGACAGCGCCACCTGGTGGAGGACAGGGGGCAGACAGCAGGGTTACAGGGGCAGATATCAGGGGGCTCCGCTCTGATACAGGAACATACAGAGACAGCGCCACCTGGTGGAGGACAGGGGGGCAGACAGCGGGGTTACAGGGGCAGATATCAGGGGGCTCCGCTCTGATACAGGAACATACAGAGACAGCGCCACCTGGTGGGGGACAGGGGGTGCAGACAGCAGGGTTACAGGGGCAGATATCAGGGGCTCCGCTCTGATACAGGAACATACAGAGACAGCGCCACCTGGTGGAGGACAGGGGGCAGACAGCAGGGTTACAGGGGCAGATATCAGGGGCTCCGCTCTGATACAGGAACATACAGAGACAGCGCCACCTGGTGGAGGACAGGGGGCAGACAGCAGGGTTACAGGGGCAGATATCAGGGGCTCCGCTCTGATACAGGAACATACAGAGACAGCGCCACCTGGTGGAGGACAGGGGGCAGACAGCAGGGTTACAGGGGCAGATATCAGGGGCTCCGCTCTGATACAGGAACATACAGAGACAGCGCCACCTGGTGGAGGACAGGGGGCAGACAGCAGGGTTACAGGGGCAGATATCAGGGGCTCCGCTCTGATACAGGAACATACAGAGACAGCGCCACCTGGTGGAGGACAGGGGGCAGACAGCGGGGTTACAGGGGCAGATATCAGGGGCTCCGCTCTGATACAGGAACATACAGAGACAGCGCCACCTGGTGGAGGACAGGGGGCAGACAGCAGGGTTACAGGGGCAGATATCAGGGGCTCCGCTCTGATACAGGAACATACAGAGACAGCGCCACCTGGTGGAGGACAGGGGGCAGACAGCAGGGTTACAGGGGCAGATATCAGGGGCTCCGCTCTGATACAGGAACATACAGAGACAGCGCCACCTGGTGGAGGACAGGGGGCAGACAGCGGGGTTACAGGGGCAGATATCAGGGGCTCCGCTCTGATACAGGAACATACAGAGACAGCGCCACCTGGTGGAGGACAGGGGGCAGACAGCAGGGTTACAGGGGCAGATATCAGGGGCTCCGCTCTGATACAGGAACATACAGAGACAGCGCCACCTGGTGGAGGACAGGGGGCAGACAGCAGGGTTACAGGGGCAGATATCAGGGGCTCCGCTCTGATACAGGAACATACAGAGACAGCGCCACCTGGTGGAGGACAGGGGGCAGACAGCGGGGTTACAGGGGCAGATATCAGGGGCTCCGCTCTGATACAGGAACATACAGAGACAGCGCCACCTGGTGGAGGACAGGGGGCAGACAGCAGGGTTACAGGGGCAGATATCAGGGGCTCCGCTCTGATACAGGAACATACAGAGACAGCGCCACCTGGTGGAGGACAGGGGGCAGACAGCAGGGTTACAGGGGCAGATATCAGGGGCTCCGCTCTGATACAGGAACATACAGAGACAGCGCCACCTGGTGGAGGACAGGGGGCAGACAGCAGGGTTACAGGGGCAGATATCAGGGGCTCCGCTCTGATACAGGAACATACAGAGACAGCGCCACCTGGTGGAGGACAGGGGGCAGACAGCAGGGTTACAGGGGCAGATATCAGGGGCTCCGCTCTGATACAGGAACATACAGAGACAGCGCCACCTGGTGGAGGACAGGGGGCAGACAGCAGGGTTACAGGGGCAGATATCAGGGGCTCCGCTCTGATACAGGAACATACAGAGACAGCGCCACCTGGTGGAGGACAGGGGGCAGACAGCAGGGTTACAGGGGCAGATATCAGGGGCTCCGCTCTGATACAGGAACATACAGAGACAGCGCCACCTGGTGGAGGACAGGGGGCAGACAGCAGGGTTACAGGGGCAGATATCAGGGGCTCCGCTCTGATACAGGAACATACAGAGACAGCGCCACCTGGTGGAGGACAGGGGGCAGACAGCAGGGTTACAGGGGCAGATATCAGGGGGCTCCGCTCTGATACAGGAACATACAGAGACAGCGCCACCTGGTGGAGGACAGGGGGCAGACAGCAGGGTTACAGGGGCAGATATCAGGGGCTCCGCTCTGATACAGGAACATACAGAGACAGCGCCACCTGGTGGAGGACAGGGGGCAGACAGCAGGGTTACAGGGGCAGATATCAGGGGCTCCGCTCTGATACAGGAACATACAGAGACAGCGCCACCTGGTGGAGGACAGGGGGCAGACAGCAGGGTTACAGGGGCAGATATCAGGGGCTCCGCTCTGATACAGGAACATACAGAGACAGCGCCACCTGGTGGAGGACAGGGGGCAGACAGCAGGGTTACAGGGGCAGATATCAGGGGCTCCGCTCTGATACAGGAACATACAGAGACAGCGCCACCTGGTGGAGGACAGGGGGCAGACAGCAGGGTTACAGGGGCAGATATCAGGGGCTCCGCTCTGATACAGGAACATACAGAGACAGCGCCACCTGGTGGAGGACAGGGGGCAGACAGCAGGGTTACAGGGGCAGATATCAGGGGCTCCGCTCTGATACAGGAACATACAGAGACAGCGCCACCTGGTGGAGGACAGGGGGCAGACAGCAGGGTTACAGGGGCAGATATCAGGGGCTCCGCTCTGATACAGGAACATACAGAGACAGCGCCACCTGGTGGAGGACAGGGGGCAGACAGCAGGGTTACAGGGGCAGATATCAGGGGCTCCGCCTGATACAGGAACATACAGAGACAGCGCCACCTGGTGGAGGACAGGGGGCAGACAGCGGGGTTACAGGGGCAGATATCAGGGGCTCCGCTCTGATACAGGAACATACAGAGACAGCGCCACCTGGTGGAGGACAGGGGGCAGACAGCAGGGTTACAGGGGCAGATATCAGGGGCTCCGCTCTGATACAGGAACATACAGAGACAGCGCCACCTGGTGGAGGACAGGGGGCAGACAGCAGGGTTACAGGGGCAGATATCAGGGGGCTCCGCTCTGATACAGGAACATACAGAGACAGCGCCACCTGGTGGAGGACAGGGGGCAGACAGCAGGGTTACAGGGGCAGATATCAGGGGCTCCGCTCTGATACAGGAACATACAGAGACAGCGCCACCTGGTGGAGGACAGGGGGCAGACAGCAGGGTTACAGGGGCAGATATCAGGGGCTCCGCTCTGATACAGGAACATACAGAGACAGCGCCACCTGGTGGAGGACAGGGGGCAGACAGCGGGGTTACAGGGGCAGATATCAGGGGCTCCGCTCTGATACAGGAACATACAGAGACAGCGCCACCTGGTGGAGGACAGGGGGCAGACAGCAGGGTTACAGGGGCAGATATCAGGGGCTCCGCTCTGATACAGGAACATACAGAGACAGCGCCACCTGGTGGAGGACAGGGGGCAGACAGCAGGGTTACAGGGGCAGATATCAGGGGCTCCGCTCTGATACAGGAACATACAGAGACAGCGCCACCTGGTGGAGGACAGGGGGCAGACAGCAGGGTTACAGGGGCAGATATCAGGGGCTCCGCTCTGATACAGGAACATACAGAGACAGCGCCACCTGGTGGAGGACAGGGGGCAGACAGCAGGGTTACAGGGGCAGATATCAGGGGCTCCGCTCTGATACAGGAACATACAGAGACAGCGCCACCTGGTGGAGGACAGGGGGCAGACAGCAGGGTTACAGGGGCAGATATCAGGGGCTCCGCTCTGATACAGGAACATACAGAGACAGCGCCACCTGGTGGAGGACAGGGGGCAGACAGCAGGGTTACAGGGGCAGATATCAGGGGCTCCGCTCTGATACAGGAACATACAGAGACAGCGCCACCTGGTGGAGGACAGGGGGCAGACAGCAGGGTTACAGGGGCAGATATCAGGGGCTCCGCTCTGATACAGGAACATACAGAGACAGCGCCACCTGGTGGAGGACAGGGGGCAGACAGCAGGGTTACAGGGGCAGATATCAGGGGCTCCGCTCTGATACAGGAACATACAGAGACAGCGCCACCTGGTGGAGGACAGGGGGCAGACAGCAGGGTTACAGGGGCAGATATCAGGGGCTCCGCTCTGATACAGGAACATACAGAGACAGCGCCACCTGGTGGAGGACAGGGGGCAGACAGCAGGGTTACAGGGGCAGATATCAGGGGCTCCGCTCTGATACAGGAACATACAGAGACAGCGCCACCTGGTGGAGGACAGGGGGCAGACAGCAGGGTTACAGGGGCAGATATCAGGGGCTCCGCTCTGATACAGGAACATACAGAGACAGCGCCACCTGGTGGAGGACAGGGGGCAGACAGCAGGGTTACAGGGGCAGATATCAGGGGCTCCGCTCTGATACAGGAACATACAGAGACAGCGCCACCTGGTGGAGGACAGGGGGCAGACAGCAGGGTTACAGGGGCAGATATCAGGGGCTCCGCTCTGATACAGGAACATACAGAGACAGCGCCACCTGGTGGAGGACAGGGGGCAGACAGCAGGGTTACAGGGGCAGATATCAGGGGCTCCGCTCTGATACAGGAACATACAGAGACAGCGCCACCTGGTGGAGGACAGGGGGCAGACAGCAGGGTTACAGGGGCAGATATCAGGGGCTCCGCTCTGATACAGGAACATACAGAGACAGCGCCACCTGGTGGAGGACAGGGGGCAGACAGCAGGGTTACAGGGGCAGATATCAGGGGCTCCGCTCTGATACAGGAACATACAGAGACAGCGCCACCTGGTGGAGGACAGGGGGCAGACAGCAGGGTTACAGGGGCAGATATCAGGGGCTCCGCTCTGATACAGGAACATACAGAGACAGCGCCACCTGGTGGAGGACAGGGGGCAGACAGCAGGGTTACAGGGGCAGATATCAGGGGCTCCGCTCTGATACAGGAACATACAGAGACAGCGCCACCTGGTGGAGGACAGGGGGCAGACAGCAGGGTTACAGGGGCAGATATCAGGGGGCTCCGCTCTGATACAGGAACATACAGAGACAGCGCCACCTGGTGGAGGACAGGGGGCAGACAGCAGGGTTACAGGGGCAGATATCAGGGGCTCCGCTCTGATACAGGAACATACAGAGACAGCGCCACCTGGTGGAGGACAGGGGGCAGACAGCAGGGTTACAGGGGCAGATATCAGGGGCTCCGCTCTGATACAGGAACATACAGAGACAGCGCCACCTGGTGGAGGACAGGGGGCAGACAGCAGGGTTACAGGGGCAGATATCAGGGGCTCCGCTCTGATACAGGAACATACAGAGACAGCGCCACCTGGTGGAGGACAGGGGGCAGACAGCAGGGTTACAGGGGCAGATATCAGGGGCTCCGCTCTGATACAGGAACATACAGAGACAGCGCCACCTGGTGGAGGACAGGGGGCAGACAGCAGGGTTACAGGGGCAGATATCAGGGGCTCCGCTCTGATACAGGAACATACAGAGACAGCGCCACCTGGTGGAGGACAGGGGGCAGACAGCAGGGTTACAGGGGCAGATATCAGGGGCTCCGCTCTGATACAGGAACATAC
>JAKVIS010006376.1:0-10476 GCA_033119425.1 Bufotes viridis
TGTCCTGCTGTGTGCTCAGGACAGGTTTAGTGTGTACTGATAGGACTGCATTTTATTTCTCCTGATGATTGCTCCTAGACAAAATGAGCCATTATAACTAATGAATGGTATTTGGGAGTAAATGTATAATAAAGTGATATTTAAGTATTTTCATTTTGTTAATTCCTGGAGAACCCCTTTAAGAACTCCTACTGGTAGATTACCTAGATTTTATTTCTTTATTATTTCAACTTAAAAGGGTTTTGAAAATGTATATCTTGGGGGCAAACTGCAGGGCGGCTGTTAAAATAATAAAACTCAAACTCGTCTTCCTGAGCCCCTCGGATCCAGTATCAACTCTGTCTCTTCTCCGCTGGGCTGCAGCTGTGATATAATGCTTTGGCTGCAGTGTTGATATGCGCATATATTGTATGTGACCACTGCAGCCAATTATTAGCTTCGGAGGTGTATGGCACAAGAGACCACAGAGGCCAGTGATTGACTGCAGAGGTCATGTGTGGTAGATGGGTATGTCACTGCTGTAGCCAAAACATTACATTGGGATTTATAACAGCTTCTGTACAGTTTGCCACCCTCCTAAACTGTCCAATACTGCCAATCTGGGAGTCAGAAGAAGTTCCATATTAGGACAGAAATATCAAACATCTTGATGTTCTGCTGAACTATGATTACTATGGAACCCTACTGGCCCAAACCTCACAAAATAGAGGGGACCCACCAATTTCCAAACCACTTTGTTTACTAAGTCATTTGGTAGACATAATTGCATCAAGCAGTTTAGCATTTCTTTTGCATCTGTCATTCTAATATAAAAGGAACACACCAAAACAAGAATGGTCACTAATGACTTTTAGGGTTGTAGATGGAAAGAATGCTTCAAATAAAGAAGGGTTTGACAAATACTGAGGCCAGGTTGACTCTGCAGCTCATGTTTTCCCTGAATGTGAATGACAAGTGGGACAACATAGAGATCAGTGTGATCTTAAACTCCTGCACCTGAATGCACTTTAATTTTTAATGGCTGCATGGTGAGAACCACATGATCATTAAAATAAAAAGTGCTTTTAGCTGCAGACATTTGCAGAGAATCTGTCACCATGAAAATGCTAAATAATTTGCAGGCCGCATGTTATAGAGCAGGAGAAATGAGCAGATTGGTGTAACAAGATTAAGCATAACTTCTATTTCATTCATTGAAATTCTCTGCTCATTCTGGCCTTTGAGGTCAAGGAGGAGGTCCTATCAGTGACTGACAGCCTTCCTCTATGACTGTGTATACAGACATAGCTGTATGGAGGAGGAGGTCCTATCAGTGACTGACAGCCTTCCTCTATGACTGTGTATACAGAGATAGCTGTATGGAGGAGGGAGGTCCTATCAGTGACTGACAGCTTCCTCTATGACTGTGTATACAGAGAGAGCTGTATGGAGGAGGAGGTCCTATCAGTGATGACAGCCTTACCTCTCTATGACTGTGTATACAGAGATAGCTGTATGGAGGAGGAGGTCCTATCAGTGACTGACAGCCTTCCCTCTATGACTGTGTATACAGACATAGCTGTATGGAGGAGGAGTAGTCCTATCAGTGACTGACAGCCTTCCCTCTATGACTGTGTATACAGAGATAGCTGTATGGGAGTAGGAGGGTCCTATCAGTGACCGACAGCCTTCCCCTCTATGACTGTGTATACAGAGATAGCTGTATGGGAGGAGGAGGTCCTATCAGTGACTGACAGCCTTCCTCTATGACTGTGTATACAGACATAGCTGTATGGAGGAGGAGGTCCTATCAGTGACTGACAGCCTTCCCTCTATGACTGTGTATACAGAGATAGCTGTATGGAGGGAGGAGGTCCTATCAGTGACTGACAGCCTTCCCTCTATGACTGTGTATACAGAGATAGCTGTATGGGAGGAGGAGGTCCTATCAGTGACTGACAGCCTTCCTCTATGACTGTGTATACAGAGATAGCTGTATGGAGGAGGAGGTCCTATCAGTGACTGACAGCCTTCCCTCTATGACTGTATACAGAGATAGCTGTATGGAGGAGGAGGTCCTATCAGTGACTGACAGCCCTTCCTCTATGACTGTGTATACAGAGATAGCTGTATGGAGGAGGAGGTCCTATCAGTGACTGACAGCCTTTCCTCTATGACTGTGTATACAGAGATAGCTGTATGGAGGAGGAGGTCCTATCAGTGACTGACAGCCTTCCTCTATGACTGTGTATACAGAGATAGCTGTATGGAGGAGGAGGTCCTATCAGTGATTGACAGCCTTCCCTCTATGACTGTGTATACAGAGAATAGCTGTATGGAGGAGGAGGTCCTATCAGTGATGACAGCCTTCCCTCTATGACTGTGTATACAGAGATAGCTGTATGGAGGAGGAGGTCCTATCAGTGACTGACAGCCTTCCCTCTATGACTGTGTATACAGAGATAGCTGTATGGAGGAGGAGGTCCTATCAGTGACTGACAGCCTTCCCTCTATGACTGTGTATACAGAGATAGCTGTATGGAGGAGGAGGTCCTATCAGTGACTGACAGCCTTCCCTCTATGACTGTGTATACAGAGATAGCTGTATGGAGGAGGAGGTCCTATCAGTGACTGACAGCCTTCCCTCTATGACTGTGTATACAGAGATAGCTGTATGGAGGAGGAGGTCCTATCAGTGACTGACAGTCTTCCTCTATGACTGTGTATACAGAGATAGCTGTATGGAGGAGGAGGTCCTATCAGTGACTGACAGCCTTCCTCTATGACTGTGTATACAGAGATAGCTGTATGGAGGAGGAGGTCCTATCAGTGACTGACAGCCTTCCCTCTATGACTGTGTATACAGAGATAGCTGTGCATGGAGGAGGAGGTCCTATCAGTGACTGACAGTCTTCCCTCTATGACTGTGTATACAGACATAGCTGTATGGAGGAGGAGGTCCTATCAGTGACTGACAGCCTTCCCTCTATGACTGTGTATACAGAGATAGCTGTATGGAGGAGGAGGTCCTATCAGTGACTGACAGTCTTCCCTCTATGACTGTGTATACAGAGATAGCTGTATGGAGGAGGAGGTCCTATCAGTGACTGACAGCCTTCCTCTATGACTGTGTATACAGAGATAGCTGTATGGAGGAGGAGGTCCTATCAGTGACTGACAGTCTTCCCTCTATGACTGTGTATACAGACATAGCTGTATGGAGGAGGAGGTCCTATCAGTGACTGACAGTCTTCCTCTATGACTGTGTATACAGAGATAGCTGTATGGAGGATGAGGTCCTATCAGTGACTGACAGCCTTCCCTCTATGACTGTGTATACAGGATAGCTGTATGGAGGAGAAGGTCCTATCAGTGACTGACAGTCTTCCTCTATGTCTTCCCTCTATGACTGTGTATACAGAGATAGCTGTATGGAGGAGGAGGTCCTATCAGTGACTGGCAGTCTTCCTCTATGAGTGTGTATACAGAGATAGCTGTCATGGAGGAGGAGGTCATATCAGTGACTGACAGTCTTCCCTCTATGACTATGTATACAGAGATAGCTGTATGGAGGAGGAGGTCCTATCAGTGACTGACAGCCTTCCCTCTATGACTGTGTATAAAGACATAGCTGTATGGAGTGAGGAGGTCCTATCAGTGACTGACAGTCTTCCCTCTATGACTCTGTATACAGAGATAGCTGTATGGAGGAGGAGGGCCTATCAGTGACTGACAGCCTTCCCTCTATGACTGTGTATACAGAGATAGCTGTATGGAGGAGGAGGTCCTATCAGTGACTGACAGCCTTCCCTCTATGACTGTGTATACAGAGATAGCTGGATGGAGGAGGAGGTCCTATCAGTGACTGACAGTCTTCCCTCTATGACTGTGTATACAGACATAGCTGTATGGAGGAGGAGGTCCTATCAGTGACTGACAGCCTTCCCTCTATGACTGTGTATAGAGAGATAGCTGTATGTGAGGAGAGAGGTCCTATCAGTGACTGACAGTCTTCCTCTATGAGTGTGTATACAGAGATAGCTGTCATAGATGGAGGAGGATCCTATCAGTGACTGACAGCCTTCCCTCTATGACTCAGTATACAGATGACTGACAATGTTACTGTAGAGGAGAGGTCCTATCAGTGACTGACAGCCTTCCTCTATGACTGTGTATACAGAGATAGCTGTATGGAGGATGAGGTCCTATCAGTGACTGACAGCCTTCCCTCTATGACTGTGTATACAGAGATAGCTGTATGGAGGAGAAGGTCCTATCAGTGACTGACAGTCTTCCCTCTATGACTGTGTATACAGACATAGCTGTATGGAGGAGGAGGTCCTATCAGTGACTGACAGACTTCCCTCTATGACTCAGTATACAGAGTAGCTGTATGGAGGAGGGAGGTCCTATCAGTGACTGACAGACTTCCCTCTATGACTGTGTATACAGAGATAGCTGTATGGAGGAGGAGGTGCTATCAATGATTGACAGTCTTCCCTCTATGACTGTGTATACAGAGATAGCTGTCTGGAGGAGGAGGTCCTATCAGTGACTGACAGTCTTCCCTCTATGACTCTGTATACAGAGATAGCTGTATGGAGGAGGAGGTCCTATCAGTGACTGACAGCCTTCCCTCTATGACTGTGTATACAGAGATAGCTGTATGGGAGGAGGAGGTCCTATCAGTGACTGACAGCCTTCCTCTATGACTGTGTATACAGAGATAGCTGTATGGGAGGAGGAGGTCCTATCAGTGACTGACAGTCTTCCCTCTATGACTCTGTATACAGACATAGCTGTATGGAGGAGGAGGTCCTATCAGTGACTGACAGTCTTCCCTCTATGACTGTGTATACAGACATAGCTGTATGGAGGAGGCGGTCCTATCAGTGACTGACAGCCTTCCCTCTATGACTCTGTATACAGAGATAGCTGTATGGAGGATGAGGTCCTATCAGTAACTGACAGCCTTCCCTCTATGACTGTGTATACAGAGATAGCTGGATGGAGGAGGAGGTCCTATCAGTGACTGACAGCCTTCCCCTCTATGACTGTGTATACAGAGATAGCTGTATGGAGGAGGAGGTCCTATCAGTGACTGACAGCCTTCCCTCTATGACTGTGTATACAGAGATAGCTGTATGGAGGATGAGGTCCTATCAGTGACTGACAGCCTTCCCTCTATGACTCTGTATACACAGGGCCGTCTTTAGTACTGATTGGACCCTGGGCAAGAATTTACTTGGGTCCCCTGGATCCCGCCTTCCCACACCCTAGCATGCAATCACGCCTCCACCACAGTCTGAAGACTCCAGCAGGCTCGTGATTGATAATGCTCTCTGCCTCTCTGTGATCTTTTACTACAAAATCACAGTGAGATAAAGTCGTCACCGTGATTTTGTAGTAAAAGATCACAGAGAGGCACCGAGCATTATTCAATCATGTTACTGCTTCGTGTCTCTGCTGTACGGAGCGGGGCTTGGCTCTCTTTCACTCAGCGGATTAGCCGCACGGGATCCGCTTGTGTGCAAGAGCCCTAAGCCCAATACACGGCTACACTCACCCAGTCCTAATAAAATCTGGTCCTACCTCATCCAGGGTGTCGCTGGCGTCGGCGTGATGTCCACTGGATCCAGAACAAGGTCCCTGTGATGATAGAGAAAAGAGAATAATCACATAAGGTTAAGGAAGGGATGGTGACTGCCCCTGTGAAATCACCAGCAGGGGGCACTGTGCTGGCCTGGTAGACTAAGCCATGCCAATGTATAGCAGGGTAATCTAGTGCTACCACACAGTACTAATGCCCACCTTGTGGTCCCTTCAAAATAGCTATGTCCTCCTTGTGCCCCTTCACAGCAGTTATACCCAGATATGTGCCCCTCACAGTTGTTATACCCAGATATGTGCACCCTCACAGTAGTTATGCCCAGATATGTGCCCACTCACAGTTGTTATGCCCAGATATGTGCCCCTCACAGTAGTTATGCCCAGACATGTGCCCCCTCACAGTAGTTATGCCCAGACATGTGCCCCCTCACAGTAGTTATGCCCAGATATGTGCCCCTCACAGTCTTTATGCCCAGATATGTGCCTCCCTCACAGGCGTTATGCCAGACATGTGCCCCTCACAGGAGTTATGCCAGATATCTGCCTCCCTCACCAGTGTTATGCCAGACATGTGCCCCTCACAGTAGTAATGCCCAGATATGTGCCCTCACAGTAGTTATGGCCAGACATGTGCCCCTCACAGTCTTTATGCCCAGATATGTGCCTCCCTCACAGGCGTTATGCCAGATATCTGCCTCCCTCACCAGTGTTATGCCAGATATGTGCCCCTCACAGGAGTTATGCCAGATATGTGCCCCTCACAGGAGTTATGCCAGACATGTGCCCCCTCACAGGAGTTATGCCAGACATGTGCCCCCTCACAGGAGTTATGCCAGATATCTGCCTCCCTCACCAGTGTTATGCCAGACATGTGCCCCTCACAGTAGTAATGCCCAGATATGTGCCCTTCACAGTAGTTATGGCCAGACATGTGCCTCCTCACAGTCTTTATGCCCAGATATGTGCCTCCTCACAGGCGTTATGCCAGATATCTGCCTCCCTCACCAGTGTTATGCCAGATATGTGCCCCCTCACAGGAGTTATGCCAGATATGTGCCCCTAGTTATGCCAGATATGAGCCCCCTTACAGCAGTTATGCCACATGTGCCCCTCACAGTGGTTATGCCAAATATGTGCCTCCCTCACAGCAGTTATGCCCACATATCTGTGCCCCTCACAGTAGATGTTATACCCAGACATGTGCCCTCACAGTGGTTATGTTCTTTTGTGGCCCCTCACTCTAGTGGTTCCCCCTTTTGCAGCCTTATGGGGGAAAACAGTTAGTACTTACCTTCTTTCCTGATGACAGGCTCCCACGCTCACATCACGCTGCTGGCTGTGCTAAAGGCAGATCCTGGGCCTTCAGAGCTCCTCCCACAGCCAGCAGTACCAAGTGCAGCCAGCAGGGGAGCCTCTGAGCTTTGAAGATCAGTGAAGCAGGGAGCAGAGAGGTCTCCTGCTTCACTATAGAAACGAACAGCCCGGCAGTGACAAGAACTGCTGGGCGGGTGAGTGCGCACCTCCCCCCTCCTCCTTGCCTCTGCGCCACCTCATGTTTGAAGAGTGCTCTGACAGGGCCCGGCATTCACTGCACTTCATGCTGGGCCCTGTCAGAGCATTCCCATTACACGTGAGTGTAGCGGGCCCCCAGGAGCAACTGGGCCCGGGGCAGCTGCCCTTTGCCCCTCCTTAAAGATGGCCCGTGTATACAGACATAGCTATATGGAGGAGGTCCTATCAGTGACTGACAGCCTTCCCTCTATGACTCAGTATACAGACATAGCTGTATGGAGGAGGAGGTCCTATCAGTCATTGACAGCCTTCCCTCTATGACTGTGTATACAGAGATAGCTGTATGGAGAAGGAGGTCCTATCAGTGATGACAGCCTTCCCTCTATGACTGTGTATACAGAGATAGCTGTATGGAGGAAGAGGTCCTATCAGTGACTGACAGTCTTCCCTCTATGACTCTGTATACAGACATAGCTGTATGGAGGAGGAGGTCCTATCAGTGACTGACAGTCTTCCCTCTATGACTGTGTATACAGACATAGCTGTATGGAGGAGGAGGTCCTGTCAGTGACTGACAGCCTTCCCTCTATGACTGTGTATACAGACATTAGCTGTATGGAGGAGGAGGTCCTATCAGTGATGACAGTCTTCCCTCTATGACTGTGTATACAGAGATAGCTGTATGGAGGAGGAGGACCTATCAGTGACTGACAGCCTTCCCTCTATGACTCTGTATACAGAGATAGCTGTATGGAGGAGGAGGTCCTGTCAGTGACTGACAGCCTTCCCTCTATGACTGTGTATACAGACATAGCTGTATGGAGGAGGAGGTCCTATCAGTGATGACAGTCTTCCCTCTATGACTGTGTATACAGAGATAGCTGTATGGAGGAGGAGGTCCTATCAGTGACTGACAGCCTTCCCTCTATGACTCTGTATACAGAGATAGCTGTATGGAGGAGGAGGTCCTATCAGTGATGACAGCCTTCCCTCTATGACTGTGTATACAGAGATAGCTGTATGGAGGAGGAGGTCCTATCAGTGATGACAGCCTGCCCTCTATGACTGTGTATACAGAGAGAGCTGTATGGAGGAGGAGGTCCTATCAGTGACTGACAGCCTTCCCTCTATGACTGTGTATACAGAGATAGCTGTATGGAGGAGGAGGTCCTATCAGTGATTGACAGCCTTCCCTCTATGACTGTGTATACAGAGATAGCTGTATGGAGGAGGAGGTCCTATCAGTGACTGACAGCCTTCCCTCTATGACTGTATACAGAGATAGCTGTATGGGAGGAGGAGGTCCTATCAGTGACTGACAGTCTTCCCTCTATGACTGTGTATACAGAGATAGCTGTATGGAGGAGGAGGTCCTATCAGTGACTGACAGCCTTCCCTCTATGACTGTGTATACAGAGATAGCTGTATGGAGGAGGAGGTCCTATCAGTGATCAGTGACATGCCTTCCCTCTATGACTGTGTATACAGAGATAGCTGTATGGAGGAGGAGGTCCTATCAGTGATGACAGCCTTCCCTCTATGACTGTGTATACAGAGAGTAGCTGTATGGAGGAGGAGGTCCTATCAGTGACTGACAGCCTTCCCTCTATGACTGTGTATACAGAGATAGCTGTATGGAGGAGGAGGTCCTATCAGTGACTGACAGCCTTCCTCTATGACTCTGTATACAGAGATAGCTGTATGGAGGAGGAGGTCCTATCAGTGATGACAGCCTTCCCTCTATGACTGTGTATACAGAGAGCTGTATGGAGGAGGAGGTCCTATCAGTGATGACAGCCTTCCCTCTATGACTGTGTATACAGAGATAGCTGTATGGAGGAGGAGGTCCTATCAGTGACTGACAGCCTTCCCTCTATGACTGTGTATACAGAGATAGCTGTATGGAGGAGGAGGTCCTATCAGTGACTGACAGCCTTCCCTCTATGACTGTGTATACAGAGATAGCTGTATGGAGGAGGAGGTCCTATCAGTGACTGACAGCCTTCCCTCTATGACTGTGTATACAGAGAGAGCTGTATGGAGGAGGAGGTCCTATCAGTGACTGACAGCCTTCCCTCTATGACTGTGTATACAGAGATAGCTGTATGGGAGGAGGAGGTCCTATCAGTGACTGACAGCCTTCCCTCTATGACTGTGTATACAGAGATAGCTGTATGGAGGAGGAGGTCCTATCAGTGATGACAGCCTTCCTCTATGACTGTGTATACAGAGATAGCTGTATGGAGGAGGAGGTTCTATCAGTGACTGACAGCCTTCCTCTATGACTGTGTATACAGAGAGAGCTGTATGGAGGAGGAGGTCCTATCAGTGATGACAGCCTTCCCTCTATGACTGTGTATACAGAGATAGCTGTATGGAGGAGGAGGTCCTATCAGTGATTGACAGCCTTCCCTCTATGACTGTGTATATAGAGATAGCTGTATGGAGGAGGAGGTCCTATCAGTGATGACAGCCTTCCCTCTATGACTGTGTATACAGACAGAGCTGTATGGAGGAGGAGGTCCTATCAGTGGCTGACAGCCTTCCCTCTATGACTCTGTATACAGAGATAGCTGTATGGAGGAGGCGGTCCTATCAGTGATTGACAGCCTTCCCTCTATGACTGTGTATACAGAGAGCTGTATGGAGGAGGCGGTCCTATCAGTGATTGACAGCCTTCCCTCTATGACTGTGTATACAGAGATAGCTGTATGGAGGAGGAGGTCCTATCAGTGACTGACAGTCTTCCCTCTATGACTGTGTATACAGACATAGCTGTATGGAGGAGGAGGTCCTATCAGTGACTGACAGCCTTCCCTCTATGACTGTGTATACAGAGATAGCTGTATGGAGGAGGAGGTCCTATCAGTGACTGACAGCCTTCCCTCTATGACTGTGTATACAGAGATAGCTGTATGGGAGGAGGAGGTCCTATCAGTGACTGACAGCCTTCCCTCTATGACTGTGTATACAGAGAGAGCTGTATGGGAGGAGGAGGTCCTATCAGTGACTGACAGTCTTCCCTCTATGACTCTGTATACAGAGATAGCTGTATGGAGGAGGAGGTCCTATCAGTGACTGACAGTCTTCCCTCTATGACTCTGTATACAGAGATAGCTGTATGGAGGAGGAGAGTCCTATCAGTGACTGACAGTCTTCCCTCTATGACTGTGTATACAGAGATAGCTGTATGGAGGAGGAGGTCCTATCAGTGACTGGCAGTCTTCCTCTATGAGTGTGTATACAGAGATAGCTGTATGGAGGAGGAGGGTCCTATCAGTGATTGACAGTCTTCCCTCTCTATGACTATGTATACAGAGATTGCTGTATGGAGGAGGAGGTCCTATCAGTGATTGACAGTCTTCCTCTATGACT
>JAKVIS010006377.1:0-10500 GCA_033119425.1 Bufotes viridis
CATCTCTACTTCCTATCAGCTAATATTTATTTTTTTTCCACCCAAATTAAATTACTATAAAGTAAATATTATTTTTACACCCCAAAATGGTTTGTGGTCAAACTACAGTTCTTACGACAACATAAAAAAATTTATTAAGCCGGTTCGCTGAATTTTTCGAGAATATATTTGTGGCAAATTAAGTTAAAAAACTGCTATTTCCTGGCTCCAGAGAGCCTTTATAGGGGTGTAGAACACTGTGCCTTGCAGTAACACTCATAGGGAGTCTGCTGTGGTAGTGAAATAATGCTGTGAGTCAGTATGACATGCAGATGACAGGCGTCGCTCTTAGAATCACTTCACACTTCACTTATTTGGGCAGTTTACAGGGCCAAAACTGACGAACTAACTTAAGTATGAACTCAGCCTTACAGGTCAATGTTAGCGCCAAAAAGAACGCGCTCCTTTTACACCGTCATCAGCTGATTCCACACAGATGTCCACAGAACCTGTTCTATTAAACGCTTATACAAGTAGAGCCCCCCCAGAGTGGAGAGGGTAGATGCAGATAAAACCTCGTGGCACTCTGCTGACTGCTGGAAGTCAGGTTCCCACCCCGTCTTGTAACAATGATAGAAACTTTTGTGATGCAAAAGGATAGACTTGTATTAGGAAATTCGTCTGTATAATACACGTGACGTTTCGGCCACAATTAGGCCTTCATCAAACTGGTGCCACACAGAAGGTAGATGTCCAGTGGATGGGCGTCTAGAGAAATGTACACTTGGCATTAGATGAGTGGCATCAGGCAGGTGGCAGCATCATAGCAGTAGCTGAGGCAGGTAGCCAGAAGAAACCTGTCTCTTTTGTCAAGGTTTGGATGAGGCAGCATGGATGATCTAATCTGATGCATCAGGCATTGGTGGGTGGAAATCCTGGCTGATCCACGCCTGATTCATCTTAACAAAGGTCAGTCTCTCCACATTTTGGATAGACAGGCGAGTTCTTGGGGTAACTATGGCCCCCGCCACACTAAACACCCGCTTGGATGCCACACTACTGGCCAGGCAGGACAGCTTTTCCAGGGCAAACTCTGCCAGTTGCAGCCACAAATCCAGTTTGGCTGCCCAATAGTCCCGCAGATCTTCAATGTGGGGTGGCAGGTTTCTGTCCAAGTATGCCACCACCTGCTGGTTCAGGTCCTGCACCAGGTCTAGCTGCTGCTGCTGGTGAGTACTTTCTTCGCTAGGTGGGTGAAGAAAGCTGCTCATCAGAGACTCTAGACTCAGGCTGCTGCTGATGGAGCTGGTAATGCTCCTGCCACCCCTCCCCAAAAGCCATGGCAATGGAACGTGAGAGCAGAGGGACCCCCAGGTCGGACCTGCGAGAGGATGACGATGGTACATATAGGCAGCGGCCAACTGACTACATAGGATGTCTCTATAGTAGTTCAGTTTGCCATCCCTCTTAGTGAGTGTAAAATAGGCCCCCATTTTGGACCGGTAGCGAGGGTCCAACAAGGTGGAGAGCCAGAAGTCATCCCTCTGCCGAATGGTGACAATTCGGCTGTCACTACGCAAGCAAGTGAGCCTGCATCGGGCCATTTGCGGGAGTGACTCGCAGGGACTCCCTGCCTCAATCTCCACTGCATACTGCCACGGTGTGTCTGGGTCCTCTGTCTCATCTTCCTCATTGCCCTGTAGCTCTTCTGGCTGATCCTGCTTCTCCTCTCCTGTCACCTGTGTAGAAAAACCACCCATTTTGCTACACATTGCTTGTGCTCCAATGTCCTCCTCCTCCTCCAGTTAATCCCCCACAGGGCTTATGTGGCTGTGACATTTAGGCGTTACGTCTCCAGTCCCCTGACCAGCCAGATATACCAGCATCTGTTCCAGGACATGAATCAGTGGAATGACATTGTTCATCCCGTAGTCCTGCCGACTAACAAATAACGTGGCCTCCTCAAAGGGCCTGAGCAAACGGCAGGTGTCACACATGAGCTGCCACTGGCTAACATTGAAGTTACACAGGGGAGTACTCCTGTCTGCCTGTATCATCAAAAAATCGTTTATCGACTTTCTCTGTTCGTACAGGACAGAGGCAGGTTGAGGACAGGTGAGGGCACAGGGCCTGCTCCCGGGCCATGCCAACTAAGGGTTGCGTCTGACGAACCCACCGACTCTTGGCCGGGGGTGTCTGATGTCACTTGGGACGAAGTAGATGACCGAGTCAACCATTCAAAAACCGCTGGGTTGCTGGTCAAGACACGACTGCTAGATGACATCGGGAGCTCAGGCCTTTAGCTGCGACCCCTTCTAACACGCCCCCTTACTCTGCCACGAACTGTGCATGCGCCAGAAACATTTACGCCTCTGCCACTCCCCTGTTAAGAATTTGGCACTTTTTTGTATGACATACTGTTAGATCAAATAATCCAATGTTAGATTAAATATTTTTTATTTCGCCACTAATACACGACAAACTGGGCTTCCCAATATATCAATACATGGCAGAACGTCAATTAGGCGCAATTTTCTACTTTTACACAACAGGCTTTTCAACAGGTATATGCAATGCTGGACGGCGAATATATTTTTATTTTGCCACTAATACACGGCAAACTGGGCTTCAGAATATATCACTGCACTGCTGAGCGGCAAAGATATTTTTTCTTTTTCCACTAATACACAGAAAAAAGGGCTTTAGAACAGATAACTGCACTGCTGAGCAGAAAATATTTTTTTCCTTTTTCGACTAATACACGCAAAAAGGGTTTTAGAACATATAACTGCACCGCTGAGCGGCAAATATATTTTACTTTTGCCACTACTACACAACAAAAAGGCTGTAATTTTCGCACTTCACCACACAACGGCTAATAAGCCCTTTTTTTCCTACTAATACAAGCCAAAAAATGCTTAGAACATATAACTGCACCGCACAAGGGCAAATAAGACAGAAATAATTCCTTCTAATAAACCCTGTTAATGTCGGTATCACACAGCACTTGCACCCTAACAAGAACGGTTTTCAGTAATTACAGAGATGTATAATGGCAATTTGGGTCCAGAGTCAGTGCAGCAAGGTGTAATAGGATTGTTCCTATTAACCAAGCTGTAACCTCCACTATTGATTTTGCGATATTTTGCCAATATTCGATTGAATATTCGTCATATATTTGTCGAAAATAAATATTCGTCATTATTCTATATATTGCGAATGTTACGCGAATTTATATTCGCATCGCGAATTAAACTTAGAGCTGAGTTCCTAATGGTTGTAACTTGTATTGCTAGAATTGACGAAGATAACGAATATCACGAATATAGCACTATATTCTCAATCTTCGTTATATTCTAGCAACAACCATTAGGAACTCAGATCTAAGTTTAATTCGCTATGCGAACATATACTCACATTGCGAATTCAACTTAAAGCTGGGTTCCTAATGGTTGTATTGCTAGAATAGAACGAATATCGCAATGCGAATAATTCAGGTTATATTAATCGCATTGCAATTACAACTTAGTCAAATTTGTGAGATCGTGATTCTCACATCCGACAGTACATTTTAGCGTGGAGGCGTTCCCATTGGGATAGGGACGCTCCATGCACACGGGAAGTCGGCAGAAGCGGCAATGGGCATTAACTGGAGCGGGCAGGGAGCCAGGAATCCTCCGGACAGGTAAGAACAGCTTTTGGGAAGTGGGAAGACAACCAGAGAGCAACAAGGATTAACAGCTTAAAAAAATAAAAATAAAATGAATATTCAAAATAGCGAATATATACCGCTATATTCGCAATATTTGCGAATTATCAAAGTTGCGATATTCGCGATAAAAATTCGCTATTCGAATATTCGCGCTCAACACTACTACTGAACCCTGTTCAACACAAATGCTGGTGGAATGATTCCTCCCTATCCTTTCCCTACACCTTGAGTAATCTTTCCCTGCACTTGTAAATCGTTTTTTTTCACCACAGTCAAGTCGTTCCTATCACTGTCCCTAGCGCCTGCAGACACGTTTCTCCCTGCACTAAGCACGCTGGTGAATGGCAGAATCTAAGATGGCCACCGTATTTATAGGGCTGTGACATCACAGGGCTGACTGCTGATTGGCTGCATGGATGTCAGTATGGGTGATCCCACCTTCCCAGAGTTCCTTGCTCCATGTCCTCACACGTGTAGCAGCCATATAAGGAAAAAATGTGATTTGTTACCACGAAGCGCAAGGAAATTCGCATTCGGTGCAAATCTAATTTTTCCTAAAATTTGGATCGAATTCCACTTCATCAGCTTCAATCCGCTAATCTCTAGGGTTAATAACGAAGAGGCCTTGCTGTCACTTTGGATAAATTACAATAGACACGACGCACGTGAAGGGGGTGAATACTTTTTATATGACACTCCTCATTGGTATAGTGGTGTGCAAGTGAATGAGACCAATTAAGCTAATTCTAGCCTCATCCAGGTTATTTTTGTCCACCAGTAAGCTTGGTTTCTCCACACCCGTGTCCAGTGGCGTAACTAGAGTGTTATGGGCTCCAAAGCAAACTTTGGATTGGGCCCCCCCCCCCAATCTATACTAAACCCAATGCATGCCTACACTCACCCAGTCCTAATAAAATCTGGTCCTACCTTATCCAGGGTGTCGCTGGCGTTGGCGTGATGTCCGCTGGATCCAGAACAAGGTCCCTGTGGTGATGGAGAAAAAAAGAATAATCACATAAGGAAGGGATGGCGACTGCCCCTGTGAAATCACCAGCAGGGGGCCCGTAAGACTGAGCCATGCCAATGAATAGCAGGTTAATCTAGGACATTTCCCCTAAGTGCTACTACACAGTACTAATGCCCACCTTGTGGCCCTCACAGTCATTTAGCCCACCTTGTGGTCCCTTCAAAATAGTTATGTCCTCCTTGTGGCTCCTCACAGTAGTTATGCCATATTATGTGCCCCCTAACTGTAGTTATGCCCAGATATGTACCCCCTCACAGTAGATATGCCCAGATATGTGCCCCTTCACAGTAGTTATGCCAGATATGTGCCCCTCATAGTAGTCATGCCAGATATGTGCCCCCTCACAGTAGTTATGCCCAGATATGTGCCCCTCATAGTAGATATGCCCAGATATGTGACCCCTTACAGTAGTTATGCCCAGATATGTGATCCCTCATGTGATCCCTCACAGTAGTTATAGGTTGTGTTGGTACTACCCCTGTGGGGGTGAATGCTCTGTTCACTTCCAGTAACATTTAGTGTAACTGAAACTGGAGGCTTGTATGTCCTCACAGTAGTTATGCCAGATATGTGCCCCCTCACAGTAGTTATGACCCGATATGTGCCCCCTCACAGTAGTAATGCCCAGATATGTGCCCTTCACAGTGGTTATGCCAGATTATGTGCCCCTTCACAGTGGTTATGCCAGATTATGTGCCCCCTCACAGTGGTTATGCCAGATTTTGTGCCCCCTCACAGTGGTTAAGCCAGATTATGTGCCCCCTCACAGTAGTTATGCCAGATATGTGCCCCTCACAGTGGTTATGCCAGATTATGTGCCCCCTCACAGTAGTTATGTCCAGATTATGTGCCCTCTCACAGTGGTTATACAGATTATGTGCTCACTGCCACCTCACAGTATTTATGCCCAGTTATGTGCCCCCTCATAGTAGTTATGCTCAGAAATTTGCCCCTTCAGTAAAAATGCCCACTTTTGTGCTCCCTCGTGCTTGTTGTGCCACCAATCCCCCTTTCCCCTCCCCTTTTGCCTTCAGTCTGCAGCTTTATGGGTGGAAAGAAAAAAAAAAACAGAAAAAAAACCCACATACTTACCTTCCCTGATGTCGCGCTCCCACACTCACATCCTGCTGGCTGACTGTGCTGGAGGCTCCTCCACAACCAGCAGGGAGCGCCGGAGCTCTGAGAAAGTGAATCAGGGAGCGGAGAGAGCTCCCTGCTTTACGCTGCAGAGGACAGTCCGGCAGTTACAAGAACTGCCGGGTAATATGCGCCCCTCCCTCCCGCGCGCTTCTGCCCCCCTCTTCTTTGTGCACCAGGGGAGGGGTGCATATTATACATGCTTGAAGACCACTCTGACGGGGCCCGGCATTGTCACTGTACTTCATGCCGGGCCCTGTCAGAACGGGCCCCCTCCCACCACCACACCCTCTGTGACCGCGATCGTTACGCCCCTGCCCATGTCTCTGGTTCCAGTAATGAACATTTTGTCTATATTTCTCGGATATTTCCCAGACCCTTCCACTGATTTCTCCTCTCCCTGCAATTATCCATTTGTTGGTGTTGTACAACCTAATCTCTCTGACTTCTGCAGTAATCAGCTTACTTCTACAGATTTTCAATTGAAGGATCCGTTTCACAATCTACAGTAATCTCAGGTTATGTCACATTCTGCAGCTTTCCATCTCTAGAGTGGATGACAGAAACTTCCCAAAATTACTGGACATAACTCTGTATTCGCTAACGTTCTAGGTTATTGAATTAACAAGTTGATAGACCTGGAACCAGCACATCAAACCTACTAGAATGGATCTGCTCATGCAGGTGAAATCTTGAATAAGGCTCTTCCAAATGTCATAGACATAAACTATGCTCCCTGAATCTAAAAGCAACATTTTCATAATGCCATGTCTCCCATCCACCTTTCTTCTACCCCAAAAATCCACAAATGCATATGTAAGGGCTCTTTCACACTTGCGTATTTCTTTTCCGGCATAGAGTTCTGTCGTCGGTGCTCTATGCCGGAAAAATCCTGATAAGGATTATCCCAATGCATTCTGAATGGAGAGAAATCCGTTCAGGATGCATCAGGATGTCTTCAGTTCAGGACCGGAACGTTTTTTGGCCGGAGAAAATACCGCAGCATGCTGCGCTTTTTGCTCCGGCCAAAAATCCTGAACACTTGCTGCAAGGCCGGATCTGGAATTAATGCCCATTGAAAGGCATTAATCCGGATCCGGCCTCAAGCTAAACTTCGTTTCGGCGCATCGCCGGATCCGACGTTTAGCTTTTTCTGAATGGTTACCATGGCAGCCAGGATGCTAAAGTGTAGTGGGGAGCGGGGGAGCAGTACTTACCGCCGTGGGCTCCGGGCGCCAGAGTGACGTCAGGACGCCCCACGCGCATGGATCACGTGATCCATGCTGGAGGCGCCTGACGTCATTCTGGAGTGCCCCGGGAGCCGCACTGGCGGTAAGTATACTGCTCCCCCGTACCCACTACTACTATGGCAACCAGGACTTTAATAGCGTCCTGGCTGCCATAGTAACACTGAACGCATTTTGAAGACTGATCACAGCAACAAGTGCAAGTAGTGGCCTACATTCTCCAGCATGTGACAGTACTAGGTAGAGATTTTTTTTTTTTTTAGAAATAATAGCGGATAGGTAACTTCCAGGCTAAGTGTATGTCATCAGTTCCATAAAGTCAGCAAAATTCACTAAGTGGTATGGCAGCGACTGCACCGCCAGCTACTTTGTCAGTTGAAATTGAGCTTGCACTTAAGCAGATTTCTATGCACGTATGGTTGTTTTCTGACCACACATTGCCTTATCTATGGCTGATGACTGAGGAGGAGAACTAGTAGTTTGTGTGGGAGAAGCAGAACATAATAATGATGACAAGGAAATTGTACTACTTGTACTGCCTGCTATAAGGAGGACATCTTATTCTAACTCCTGAGGAGTTCAGTTTTCTCGCTGAATCCGGTGATGCCGCCTCATGTGCTGCAATAAAACCATGCTGCCTACATTTCTGTTAGAATGGTCGCAACTTATTGTCATCCTGCAGATCTTGCACACAGCAGTGGTTTCGTGTGCCAACATGGTGGAGAAGAGTTGTCAGCAGCCGAGCTTGGCTTAGGTCTGGCACATTGTGAGCTTGCACCTATAGTATCAGTGGTAGCAGTGGCATCACCAGTTCCTCTGCTGACCATGATAGGAATATACATTGCTTCTGCTTCTTATTCCTCCCGCCACAGCCACTACCCTTCTCCTCTGATATCACCTTCTCCTCATCACCTTAATCTTAACCTCTCTGCCACTTTTATCAGACTATGTTATGCAGGGCCGGGCCGACACAGAGGCTGGGGAGGCTCCAGCCTCAGGGCGCAGGAGCCTCTGGGCGGCAGCCAGCAGCCAGACCACTGACCACATCCATGGGCGTAGGAAGCGGGGACAGCCTATGTTAAAATCCCCCCCAGGCCCCAGACTGCGGTCTGCGGCGGAATATGGAGCGGCCGGCAGCGGCGACACAGGATCCGAGGAGCAGGGGAGAGGAGGTGTGTCACTTTCCTGATACCTGATAGGCCGGCGTAGGCGGCGCGATGACGTCATCGCGCTGCCTCCGCTGGAGGCTGCCGGCCTATCAGGAAAGGGACACACCTCTTCCCTGCTCCAGCCCGAGACACAGACATGGAAGCTGGCGGTGGCGGGAGCTGAAAGGAGAAGGAGAAGGGGCTGGCTCCACCATGTATGAAGCGAGCAGGATGGGCAGCCGGCGTGGAGCTGAAGAGGAGAAGAAGAAGAGGAATGGAGTCCTGGTGTCCAGTGCAGGGGAGCCCAGACATCCAGTGCGTGTGACAAGGTGAAAGTGCACCAATCATGTATCCATATGTGTAATGTATGTAGTGCAGTGTGTGATCTACACACTGCAGTACATATATCACACACTGCAGTACATATATCACACATCTCACACTGATGTATGTGCACTCTGTGGTAAATGCACAGGTGGCTATTATAGCCAAGAGATAATGTGGAGGGAAGATCCGCCATATTGGACTGTGCATTTACTACACACTGCACCACATACATCACACACCCTGCTTTACATACATCACACACTGATATATGTAGTACACTGTGTGTGATGTATATGGTGCAGTGTGTAGTATATGCACAGGTGAGATTATAGCCAAGAGATAATGTCCAGGAAGATCCTGCATATTGACTGGACTTTATCTCTTGGCTATAATAACCACCTGTGCATTTATCACTCTGCACCATATACATCACACACAGTGTACTACATATATCAGTGTAAGATGTGTGTGATGTATATGGTGCAGAGTGTAGTAATGCACAGGAGGTTAGTATAGCCAAGAGATAAAGTCCAGTCCAATATGGAGGATCTTCCCTGGACATTATCTCTTGGCTATAGTACACCACCTGTGCATATACTACACACTGGATTCATACGTCTGTGGAACACGGTCTGTGTTATACCGGCCTTACGTTAGTGGATGCTAGTGCGCTTCCTGCTGCCGCCGCAGTACAGTAATACTCATCGTACAGATCAAACCAGTGCAATACTGTACTGCGGGGCAGCAGGAAACGCACGGCGTCATAGCAACCACTTGCGCAGTGCACTCCTGCACTCAGAAGAAATCCAGGCCGGTATCACACAGACCGTGTTCCATGGACGTTCGAATCCAGCCTAAGGGTGGGCTCACACTGGCGCTATGGATTCCGTTACACAGCTTTCCATTATAACATAGTTATAACAAAAAATAACGGAATCTATAAGATAGAGGTCAAAACGGAAGCCTTTAAGAGGCATTCCGTTTTGCTTACATCATAGTAGAAGTCTATAGGAATCATAACAGATCCATCTGGTTTCCTGTCGACAGGTTATTAATAA
Organism: Bufotes viridis; assembly: GCA_033119425.1. NCBI lineage: Eukaryota > Metazoa > Chordata > Amphibia > Anura > Bufonidae > Bufotes > Bufotes viridis. Next base: position 9,636 of record JAKVIS010006377.1, read on the forward strand.
ACATACATATCTAAATGGCGGGGGGGAGGGGGGGCGCACTTGGGCAGCTTAGCCTCTGTTGGTGCTGGACCTTGTCCCAGCCCTGGTGTTATGTCATCATGGGCTCCTTGCACCCCTTCCAAATTCCATCCTCTGTATTTGTCCCCACACCCACCTTCTTGGCTTCAGGTGCTAATACTACTACCTACACCAACACAGTTATGCAGTTGAGTCATCAGGACTAACTATTGTCACACAACACAACAATAGGGAGACTATATTGGATATCTTCCATAGCATATAGGGTGTTGTCGCCTCTTCTTAGTAAAAAAAGAAGGCGCCCAAATAGGAGGCATCACTGAAGACAGAGATGATGCAATTGAAAGGCTTCTACAGGGCTGCAAGGAGGAGCAGAACAAATGCTGTGACCCCTGGCTCCAAGGCATGGTGTCAGAATCTGAGGTGACCTCCACATCCCACTGTGATTGAGAGAAAGCGTGAGCCATCCAATCCATAATCTCATTTTCTTTCTCCTCAATAATAATCTGTCGCATAGTGAGGGAAAACCTATGGCCTATTGCTGCTACTACTGCTAGCCAGATGGGTTGTGCCTACTGTGCTAGCTACTGCCATATTCGCACTACTACAGCCATCCACATTCTCACTCGCGGATGATGTGACACAGGTCTTTTGTGCTCCACTCTTTGGTATTATTAAATGAGGAAACTCTTGCAACAGGTTTTTGTAAAAAAAAAATGGTACAGATGGATGTCCCCCAGCTGCAACTAAACTATACACTGCTATTGACACACATAAATAAGATTATTTGAACACTTATTAATGGTAGAAAATTTGCAACAGGTTTTTGTAAACAGTAAAAGGCCTA
>JAKVIS010006378.1:0-10492 GCA_033119425.1 Bufotes viridis
TCGCTTTCCCATTTGGTTGCTGGGATCCTCTATAGGATCCACCTCAGCATTTTCCTCCTCATTCAAATTCTTTTTGGTCTGACCTTCTTCGCTCAATGAAGATCGGCGACTCACTGAATCGATTTGGGTTTTTGGGGCACCCACAGAGCTATCTCTTTTCTGTTTTGGCCCTTTGCCCTTCTTGTTGCCAGCCTCCACTATTGCTTCAGCCAGACCGCCTGGCTTGGCATTGGAGGACCCTGGCTTTGTCCCGTCTACTGAATTAGTACTGGCTTCTGGGGCATTACCAGGCAAACCCACATCAGCTGCGGGTTGCTTTGGCCCCAGTAGAGTTGATTCTCGTCTGGACTCACCGCGAGCCCTACGAGGACACTCCTTGTATTTATGACCTGTCAACCCGCACAGATCACAAGTAATTGAGGCTTTGCATCCTGTGGACAAATGTCCTACTTTTCCGCACCTATTACAGTGCCTCTCGTAAGAATCGCAACTCTCTTTCATATGCCCAAATTTGTGGCAGTTACGGCAATATGTGGGCATCTGAGGGTACAACAGGTATCCCCTGTTCCTCCCTATGGCAAAGGTGGACGGTGGATGGTCAAGTCCACCAATGCCTTCTGGATTGTGGAATAGCTTAACAAAGTATTTCCTTTTCCCGTTCCAGAAACCTGCTCCATTCTTAACATCGTGGGAGTAGTGTACTTCCCTACAGTACCTTTTAAGGAAAAGGGTAACATCCTCCTCAGGCACAAAGGGATTGTACATGCACACGATCATATGGACCGACTCCTCTCCATAGAGGAGTACGAAATTTAGACCGTCCAGGCGGTCATCGTCCTTGTCCGCATCATTTAGCGCAGCATAGATGTTGTCACAGCACGCTTTCCGGCAGAATGTCACGGTATAGTGACCTTTAAATTCCTGGTCACGGAGACACAGGATGTCCTCCCTTCGGATTTGGAGGAACCCGTTCAAGATTTCAGTCACAATGTATTGCAACCTTTTCCTATCCCGGAATTCCTCCGCCACCTCTATCCGTATGGATTGGCTCAGATGGGTTTCCCCATCAGCAAAGCCGTAGGAGAACGGCATTTTCACAACCCAAGAACCCCTCCTAACCTCAGGGAACCAGAGCAGGAATCCCCCCTGATAAGTTGGGAACCTGCTCAGGGCTGAGGAAGGGGAGAACCCAGGTGCTACGATGCCCGAAACGCTTGTCACGCTCCAAAGAAACAAAATAAAAAGACGCCTCCCAGAGATCAAGAGACCACTGGAAAAACGCGATCGCTCCCCGTTGCCTGGGGACTAAGCCGGCTTGCCCTATAGCAGCAAGGGTTCAGGCACTGGCCATAAACCAGTGCCCTCTGCCAAGGCCGAGCAGCCGGGTACCCCAGGCACCTCCTGACCAAGACTCTATGTATCCCTACACGAGATCTTAGCCAAAAGGCCGAGAAGCGATAACCTGAAAAGGGTTTGCCGCCCAGGCCCGCGTTCGCAACCGCAGAACACTTCTGAAGGCGACAGCCTACAGTACCCAGCCACATTCCAGGAGGATTCTCGCTGGACAGCGAAATCCGGGGAAAACGTGCGTCCCGCGCCCTACACTCAACCGTCCTGCACCTCTTCCGTTTCGCCAAAAATCTGCATAGACCCGCCCATCTGGCGCCCACGCCCACTTTAGGCCACGCCTCTTGCGCACACTACGTGCGTCCAAGTTGTTGTGCCGAAGGAGAAGGGTGAGTGAGTAGTCAGTAAGCAGTAGGAAGAGAGGAAGAAAGAAAGAAAAAAAAAAAAAAACATTGTCCATTGTGATGTCAGAGCCCATTGTTCAGTGTTCCGTCAGGGCCCCTTGTGATGTCATCCCGTGACCTGACCTCTGACCTCTCTTGACCTTTCCCGCCTATGACACGTGCAGTGTTCCGTCCATCCATTGTCCACACAAGGTTGGTCCAGCTGCTTGCTGCTGCTGATACATAGACAGTCTCTGGACTACTTTCTTGCCTCCAATTAATCCAGTTCAAAAGATCCACAAGAGGAGACAAAGGCTTACTTGCCTTACTTACTTGCTTACTTACTTACTTACGCAGTGGAAAATCCAAATGGTAACATCCAGCCAGCCAGCTTGCTCCAAATGAGGCCATATCCAGGAACAACAGAGGGCTCCACCCATGTCCATGTGCATGCACAACCCCACAACAGGCCAATCAATCCCAAGGTGTGTGGAGGTCCAAACACTTCATTCAGCTGATAAGCAGCCAATTAATCCGTCCGTCATCAGTGTTAATTGGATTTGGGCTGTGAGGAGAATTGACTGGGCGGGCGGGTACTACTGACAGAACCGACACCTGCTGCTGCATTAGGAGATGGACAGATTAGATGCAGGTGAGTAAGCAACAAGCAAGCAAGCGGCAGCAGCACAGCACTGGGCAGGCAGAGGATGAGCTGAAGTGAAGCAGACTACTCCGCGGTTTCCAACACTTGCTGAAAGTCGGAAGGATTCCTGCAATCAATTTCATTCTGTCTTTTGATACTGGATTAGAAAGGGGTGCACCGGTCCTGGAGGTACTGCAATACCAGGTCAATGCGTGGAGTGGACAGAGCAAGCTCCTTTTCCATCTCCCTGTTCGAAAAATCCATTTAATATATGGTCCCCAGATAGGGGACGTATCAGATATTAAACTGATAAGAACAGATTTTTTAGTTGATGCGTCAGAAGACGCAGCATAATTGCACTGGACACTTTATATGTCCCACGTCTCATCACTCATTACCAACTTTACTTTTTATTTTTTATTAATATTTCTTATTTTTCTAAAAAAATAATATTGACAAACAAACATAAATAACAAACAAACATATAAGACAGACATAACATAAATTTTCAATTCTTCCAACTGCTTCATCCCATATCATAAACTTATCCAGCTTCGTTATCTTTTAACTGCAATTTCTCTTTTCTTCTATCTTTTTCTTCACCATCTTCCATACTGACCAGTCCACATCTTCCATAATACCTTTCTTTTCTTTTTCCTCCATCATAGATCCCAAAACATCTTCAAACGAGGGAATCTCTTTCCCATCTCCACACCATTAATTTCCTTCTCTTTTGACATTTCCAATACAACTTTATCTTCTTCTTTCTTACACAGTACCTCTTCATACTTAACTTGCTTAGACTTTATCACTTCACCAACATCAGTTCTCACTTGCTCCTTCTTTTCCTCAATTTTTTCCAAACACTCTTCTTTTATTTTTACTTGCTCTGCCTTTCTCTCAAACTCCCAATAACAGTAGCCTTTTTACCATTTACATTTACTCTTCCTGAAGAAAAACTTCTCCTCCATCCTTTTGCCAAACAAAAAACCTTCTCTTGCCATTCCATATACCCACGGCATTCAAAAAGTTCTTTTCAAATCTTACAATCAGACCATAACTTTCCAGGAACATCTTAACTTCTTTAGTGTCCACAAAGGGATCATCCATACCAATTACAAGTTTCCTTGCCTTACTGATACCGGAGACCAGAACTTCTATTTCTTTTGCCAGACCAAGATCTTCATTCCATGACATAAAGAAATCTAAACATTTCTGCTCAGAAAACAAAGTCACGTCAAAAGTTCTCTTCTTACCGTCTCGTTGCATACAGAATACTTCTTCTTTCTTGATGCCTCCATATTGCTCCAATAAGTCCAATATATACTCTTCATTCCAATTCCTTGCTGGGTCCTCTTTGCAGATAAACCGCAGACAGTTCCTTTTGCTGCAAACTCCATATTCCAGTCTTGTCACAGGAACTTAAATCCAAATCCTTCCTACAATAAAGTAGGACTGTCCACCACAGCTATGTATGGTGACAGAGTGATCGCTCCTCGTTGCCCCGGGGACTAAGCCGTCCCCCAATAGCAGCACAGGATCCAGTGGGAGCAATAAACCACCACCTTCACCTGAGGCCGAGGGTCCGGGTACCAGGCACCTCTGGCCAAGACCAAGGCAGCAATGTCAATCACTGCACTTGATCTTAGCCAAAAGGCCGAAGCGATAACCTGAAAAGGGTTTGCCGCCCAGGCCCGCGTTCGCAACCGCAGAACACTTCTGAAGGCGACAGCCTACAGTACCCAGCCACATTCCAGGAGGATTCTCGCTGGACAGCGAAATCCGGGAAAACGTGCGTCCGCGCCCTACACTCAACCGTCCTGCACCTCTTCCGTTTCGCCAAAAATCTGCATAGACCCGCCCATCTGGCGCCCACGCCCACTTTAGGCCACGCCTCTTGCGCACACTACGTACGTCCAAGTTGTTGTGCCGAAGGAGAAGGGTGAGTGAGTGAGTAGTCAGTAAGCAGTAGGAAGAGAGGAAGAAAGAAAAAAAAAAAAAAAAAACATTGTCCATTGTGATGTCAGAGCCCATTGTTCAGTGTTCCGTCAGGGCCCCTTGTGATGTCATCCCGTGACCTGACCTCTGACCTCTCTTGACCTTTCCCGCCTATGACACGTGCAGTGTTCCGTCCATCCATTGTCCACACAAGGTTGGTCCAGCTGCTTGCTGCTGCTGATACATAGACAGTCTCTGGACTACTTTCTTGCCTCCAATTAATCCAGTTCAAAAGATCCACAAGAGGGAGACAAAGGCTTACTTACTTGCCTTACTTGCCTTACTTACGCAGTGGAAAATCCAAATGGTAACATCCAGCCAGCCAGCTTGCTCCAAATGAGGCCATATCCAGGAACAACAGAGGGCTCCACCCATGTCCATGTGCATGCACAACCCCACAACAGGCCAATCAATCCCAAGGTGTGTGGAGGTCCAAACACTTCATTCAGCTGATAAGCAGCCAATTAATCCGTCCGTCATCAGTGTTAATTGGATTTGGGCTGTGAGGAGAATTGACTGGGCGGGCGGGTACTGACAGAACCGACACCTGCTGCTGCATTAGGAGATGGACAGATTAGATGCAGGTGAGTAAGCAACAAGCAAGCAAGCGGCAGCAGCACAGCACTGGGCAGGCAGAGGATGAGCTGAAGTGAAGCAGACTACTCCGCGTTTTCCAACACTTGCTGAAAGTCGGAAGGATTCCTGCAATCAATTTCATTCTGTCTTTTGATACTGGATTAGAAAGGGGTGCACCGGTCCTGGAGGTACTGCAATACCAGGTCAATGCGTGGAGTGGACAGAGCAAGCTCCTTTTCCATCTCCCTGTTCGAAAAATCCATTTAATATATGGTCCCCAGATAGGGGACGTATCAGATATTAAACTGATAAGAACAGATTTTTTTTTTTTTGAAAGCCCAAAGTCGTGCTCTCTCACCCCGTGCAACAAAATCGTGCAGCGTGCCACACAAAACGTGCACTGGGTTGCGGTCTATCGCAGGCCCTCTCCATAAGAAAAGGGCCCCCACAAACCATTCCCTATCCCTCCGGGCCAGAAGGCACCTGCAAGGGACGGGGACAAGTGGCAACCCTCAGCCGAAGCCAAGGGTACGCCCGTCTATGCTCCCGGCTTTCGCCTAGGCTGCCACCCAGGGCGTCAGCCAGGAGCTTAACAAAGGTCTGGACTCTCCCCGGAGGGAGAGTCCACGGGGTTTGGCAGGGGGTGAGGAACCAATATGGCACACACACCCCCTAGACCTCAGGAGGGGTACCCGTTAGGGCGCCGCAACCCGAAAAGCCCAGTGACAAACAAACGTGGAAAAGTGCACACAGTGACATACAAAAATAAATAAGTGAATGTGTGCCTTACGGCCCGGACATTCGACCGGAATTAAAAAATTCCTCGTATCTTCAGGGCCGAAGCCGAGCAGATAGAAGTGTGTGCTAAAATGTGAGAAAGAAAGTGCTGTGCAAATGTGCCGTCACTCAATTGGGATCCCATCCCCAGTGAGTTAAGGCACCCCAGGGTCACTACTCCTGGGGCACTGTGCACTTTGGGCTTTCAACACAACTCAGCCTCAAGGCTTCGATCCGGCCGTCCCTTCGTCACCTAACATGGGTACCTTTAAACCCATGCCGTACACGCTAGAGACAGCCGTGTGGTTCACTGCCCTTCTCCGTGCATGGTTCGGCCTGTCGCGGCCCTACTACATGCTGGAGTTCAGTCCAGGAGCAAGCTCGACTGGACTGATAAGAACAGATACTACACTTGATCTTAGCCAAAAGGCCGAGAAGCGATAACCTGAAAAGGGTTTGCCGCCCAGGCCCGCGTTCGCAACCGCAGAACACTTCTGAAGGCGACAGCCTACAGTACCCAGCCACATTCCAGGAGGATTCTCGCTGGACAGCGAAATCCGGGAAAACGTGCGTCCCGCGCCCTACACTCAACCGTCCTGCACCTCTTCCGTTTCGCCAAAAATCTGCATAGACCCGCCCATCTGGCGCCCACGCCCACTTTAGGCCACGCCTCTTGCGCACACTTACGTGCGTCCAAGTTGTTGTGCCGAAGGAGAAGGGTGAGTGAGTGAGTAGTCAGTAAGCAGTAGGAAGAGAGGAAGAAAGAAAAAAAAAAAAAAAAACATTGTCCATTGTGATGTCAGAGCCCATTGTTCAGTGTTCCGTCAGGGCCCCTTGTGATGTCATCCCGTGACCTGACCTCTGACCTCTCTTGACCTTTCCCGCCTATGACACGTGCAGTGTTCCGTCCATCCATTGTCCACACAAGGTTGGTCCAGCTGCTTGCTGCTGCTGATACATAGACAGTCTCTGGACTACTTTCTTGCCTCCAATTAATCCAGTTCAAAAGATCCACAAGAGGGAGACAAAGGCTTACTTACTTACTTACTTACTTACTTACTTACGCAGTGGAAAATCCAAATGGTAACATCCAGCCAGCCAGCTTGCTCCAAATGAGGCCATATCCAGGAACAACAGAGGGCTCCACCCATGTCCATGTGCATGCACAACCCCACAACAGGCCAATCAATCCCAAGGTGTGTGGAGGTCCAAACACTTCATTCAGCTGATAAGCAGCCAATTAATCCGTCCGTCATCAGTGTTAATTGGATTTGGGCTGTGAGGAGAATTGACTGGGCGGGCGGGTACTGACAGAACCGACACCTGCTGCTGCATTAGGAGATGGACAGATTAGATGCAGGTGAGTAAGCAACAAGCAAGCAAGCGGCAGCAGCACAGCACTGGGCAGGCAGAGGATGAGCTGAAGTGAAGCAGACTACTCCGCGTTTTCCAACACTTGCTGAAAGTCGGAAGGATTCCTGCAATCAATTTCATTCTGTCTTTTGATACTGGATTAGAAAGGGGTGCACCGGTCCTGGAGGTACTGCAATACCAGGTCAATGCGTGGAGTGGACAGAGCAAGCTCCTTTTCCATCTCCCTGTTCGAAAAATCCATTTAATATATGGTCCCCAGATAGGGGACGTATCAGATATTAAACTGATAAGAACAGATTTTTTTTTTTTTTTTTTTTAAGTTGATAGCGTCAGAAGACGCCAACTTAATATATTAACCAATATATATGTTGCGCTTCATCATCCGCATTCAACAAGAATTTTTTAATTTTTATTTCTTATTTTCATATCATTTTTTTAAAAAGAAAACATGTAAAACATACAAGGACAAACAAAAACATACAAAGACAAGACAACCATTTAAGTCCAATCATAACTCCTAATTCAACTTAAAGCTCCTTTTCCTTTAATTCTTAACTTTCCTTCATTATCTTCATCTTTACTTTACTTTTCTTTTCTTCATTTTCAAAATTACATTTCTCTGGCAAAAAACTCAAAAAACTACCTTCATCAATTTCAGACCAAACATTACATTTCTTTTTTCCTCTGTGAGATTTTACCTGCTTCTCTTCTTCCCTCTTCTCTATAGTCTGTTGACACTTAACTTTTCCAACCGAATTCCAACCCGAAAAGGCTGTTATCTCTTCCTCAAAACCCTTCGTATCTTCTTTTCTTTCCTTCCCTTCTTTCTTTTTCACTTCTTTATTCTTTACCACATTACTAAAGACACTTTCAAATCTTTTAACTTCATTCTTCTCTTTTTCCTTTTCTTCAACCGACTTTTTACTGTCTTTCACTGTTTCAATCAAATGTTCTTCCTTGATTAAAGTCTTTTCACATACTTCACTCTCTCGAAAAACTGAAACATAGCTTTTTTCAACTTCCCAAAAACAAAACCCTTCTTTCCCATTAATGACAATTCTTCCAGTCAAAAACTCGTCTCTTTCCCAAACCATAAAACTTCTTTTCCCGTTCCAAATTCCAGCTCTATTCAAAAAAACTTTTCGGAATTTTACAAAATCAAAATACTTCCTCAAATAACTCAAAACTTCTTCCAGTTCTACGAACGGATCCTCCATCGAAACCACAATTCTCCTTCTTCTCCCAACTACAGATGACAATAACACAAAGTCCTTCTTCAATTCCTCCTCTAATTCCAACCACTTTTCGAAACCACTTCGGCACACTTCTTCAGACTTCACAGTCACATCAAAATAATTCCTTTTCCAATTCTCTTGCATGCAGAGAATATCCTTCCTCTGAATTCCAAGTCGTCCTTCCAGCATTCTCAGGACAAAAATATCCAATACTTCATCTTTGGCGACACCTTCTTGCAGAATCATACGTAAACAATTCTTCTTCTTCGTCAGTTCCATTTTCCCAAACTGAACTCGGGACTTGTTCCTTTGTAAAGGAGCTACCCCCCACAACTATGTGTGGTGGCAGAGGTGATCGCTCCTCGTTGCCCCGGGACTAATCCGCCACCCCAATAGCAGCACCAGGTCCGACAGCGGCTATGAACCGCTGCCTTCCCTGGAGGCCGAGGATCTGGGTACCCGGGGCACCTCCGGCCAAGACCAAGTGCAGCACTGTGATACTACACCCGATCTTAGCCAAAAGGCCGAGAAGCGATAACCTGAAAAGGGTTTGCCGCCCAGGCCCGCGTTCGCAACCGCAGAACACTTCTGAAGGCGACAGCCTACAGTACCCAGCCACATTCCAGGAGGATTCTCGCTGGACAGCGAAATCCGGGGAAAACGTGCGTCCCGCGCCCTGCACTCAACACCGTCCTGCACCTCTTCCGTTTCGCCAAAAATCTGCATAGACCCGCCCATCTGGCGCCCACGCCCACTTTAGGCCACGCCTCTTGCGCACACTTACGTACGTCCAAGTTGTTGTGCCGAAGGAGAAGGGTGAGTGAGTAGTCAGTAAGCAGTAGGAAGAGAGGAAGAAAGAAAAAAAAAAAAAAAACATTGTCCATTGTGATGTCAGAGCCCATTGTTCAGTGTTCCGTCAGGGCCCCTTGTGATGTCATCCCGTGACCTGACCTCTGACCTCTCTTGACCTTTCCCGCCTATGACACGTGCAGTGTTCCGTCCATCCATTGTCCACACAAGGTTGGTCCAGCTGCTTGCTGCTGCTGATACATAGACAGTCTCTGGACTACTTTCTTGCCTCCAATTAATCCAGTTCAAAAGATCCACAAGAGGGAGACAAAGGCTTACTTACTTACTTACTTACTTACTTACTTACGCAGTGGAAAATCCAAATGGTAACATCCAGCCAGCCAGCTTGCTCCAAATGAGGCCATATCCAGGAACAACAGAGGGCTCCACCCATGTCCATGTGCATGCACAACCCCACAACAGGCCAATCAATCCCAAGGTGTGTGGAGGTCCAAACACTTCATTCAGCTGATAAGCAGCCAATTAATCCGTCCGTCATCAGTGTTAATTGGATTTGGGCTGTGAGGAGAATTGACTGGGCGGGCGGGTACTACTGACAGAACCGACACCTGCTGCTGCATTAGGAGATGGACAGATTAGATGCAGGTGAGTAAGCAACAAGCAAGCAAGCGGCAGCAGCACAGCACTGGGCAGGCAGAGGATGAGCTGAAGTGAAGCAGACTACTCCGCGGTTTCCAACACTTGCTGAAAGTCGGAAGGATTCCTGCAATCAATTTCATTCTGTCTTTTGATACTGGATTAGAAAGGGGTGCACCGGTCCTGGAGGTACTGCAATACCAGGTCAATGCGTGGAGTGGACAGAGCAAGCTCTTTTTCCATCTCCCTGTTCGAAAAATCCATTTAATATATGGTCCCCAGATAGGGGACGTATCAGATATTAAACTGATAAGAACAGATTTTTGATTGAAGACAACTTTATTTCAGTCAATCAATATACATACATACTTTTGGTGCTAGTTAGCACTCAATAAATTACAGTCAATCGTCTTTGTGAGCATGGCATTGTTATGTAAATCACAGGCTAACCTACGCTATACATCACAATACATGCTACACTTGCATACCTATTCAATCACAATAACCTTTTCAACAAAGCATACAGACTGTGATGTGGGGTGGGGTGTGGGAAGGAGGGGGTAGGTGGGAAATCACATGCCCGCAGCTTTATTGACAAGACAGAAACAAGCGGGGAGAGAGGGGAAGGAGAGGGTTTAGTCCTCTTCTTCGTTGTCGACGTCCTCCAAGATGTTGTAGTCCCGCAGCAGACTATGGATAAGCCTGCGGCAGTC
>JAKVIS010006380.1:0-10535 GCA_033119425.1 Bufotes viridis
CTATCTAGATTAAAACCACTTTCTGAGGTGGAACCATGGCCGTTACAGGTAAATTAACATATTAACCCCGTCCACTCTTCTTCGTCCCTATCTGCACGAGTCCGGGATATTGTCCAGTCACGGATCGTGTCAGACTGATTCAGGTCTCTTCTTGAGAGCATGACCTGAAGTATCGGAGGATGAATCAGACGACTAATGATGTCGGGAAGTTCCTGACAAACCTCTTCGAATGTGATCGAGGAATTTGTCACCTCCCTGTGAGTTACTGTACAAACGTGGATTTGTCATGCCGATGAATGTATGGAATTTATACATACGCCTAGATGTGAGGAACCACAAGACGACCTTACAATGCCAAAATCAGATTTGGCTTAGACTCTAGATCCTGCCTAAGTACTGCCTATTTGTGGAGGACAGGGGTGGAGAGAGTGATTGGTGGTAAACCTGGTGGCATCACTGGTAAACCCTGGTGGCATCACTGGTAAACCTGGATGGCATCACTGGTAAACCTGGCGGCATCACTGGTAAACCTGGCGGCATCACTGGTAAACCTGGCGGCATCCACTGGTAAACCTGGGCATCACTGGTAAGCCTGGCGGCATCACTGTGTAAGCCTGGCGGCATCACTGGTAGCCTGGCGGCATCACTGGCAAGCCTGGCGGCATCACTGGTAAACCTGGCGGCATCATTGGTAAAACCTGGTGGTATTTCTAGGGATGTGGCAATTATTTTGATTGATTTATTTTATGATTTTACCCTTTGTGCCTCTTCGGTCGGCATTTAACATTACATCATATTAGCTCATGCAGTTTCCTGTCCCCCAGCAGTCACATGATCACCAGGACCGGGTGCGGGAAATTTCAGCATTACCACCTCCCGATGTGTATATATAATACTCATGTTGATGTGTGTATAGCGGTTAGAGATGACCGGACGGTAAAGATAAAATAAAAATCTCTGCCTTCTCTATGACGCTCCGCCCCTCCTGCAAGCGAGCAGCTACTGACTCCACAAGGGCGTTCAGACATGGGCATCGCCTGTAGGAGCGGACACGGTGGTAACGTGGAGAAGTGGCAGGAATCACACCTGCAGTGTTTTTGAGCCACATCAGACTGGATACAACGGACGGGAAGCGTCAGTCTGCTCCTTCTCCTACTTTCCTCTTCTTGGATCCGCTAAAAAAAAAAATTCCATCCAAACCCGCTTACATGATTCTAGCCTAAGGCCGTGGTCACACACAGGTTTTTTTTTTTTAACATTTGGGGGTTTGGTGCATTTTTTTGCAATTTTACAGCTACATGGAAGTCTGTGGAAAACATAAAATGCAGGACAAGCCTCTTTTGTAGTTTTTGTTTTTTTATTGATGTTTTTTTCCATCATTTTCTCTTGGTTTTGTCCCCTGGTTTTTGCTCAGCGTTTGTGCCATCAATGTATTTTTCCTCTAATCAGTGTTTTCAGCCAGTGTGCCCAGCATTAAACTACAACTCCCAGCATGTCCGCACAGCAGAAGGCTGTCCAGGCATGCTGGGAGTTGTAGTTTTGCAACAGCTGGAGGCACACTGGTTGGGAAACACTGCTCTAAAGAGTGAGCGACATTAGGGGGTTATACTGTACTATATAAAAACCGCACGCCACGCCTAAAAACACCTTTAAAACACTATTTGGGCAAAACCTACTAGTGTATTTTTGGGGCCAGGATAAAAACATAACCTGGCAGCACCCTATGAAAACTTTTCCGCTTTCCTTAGATCCCATTTTTGACCAGTGAACACTACCCTTATGACAACGCTTTGAATAGGCTTTTGCCTGTGGAGGTTGTCGGCCGGTGGTGAAATGCTGTACGTGAAGAAACGCGGTAGCTTTCTCCGTCACTTCCTTATTCATGCCGCAGCAGGAGACGGTGACATACGGAGAAGACCTGCCCGCGTCCTCTTCTGCTCGCATTGCAGCCCCCACGCTCCACATGATCTAAAATGATCTTTTTGGTCAAGTCGGACAGTCGTATCCTAGAGGAGGTCCACCTACAGCAGCTGCGGTAAAACTACGACTCCCAAGATGCACACTTGCTCGGCTGTTCTCAGAACTCCACAGAACTGAATGGAACATGCTGGGAGTGGTAGTTTCACCACAGCTGGAGTGCTGGAGGTTAGTGGTCACTCATCTAGGTAGATCATCATGGGTTGGTTTTTACTTATTACCTAATCGTGACTGTACACGGTGCATGAAACCCACACCAACACTGCACAAAAACCGTACATAAATCCACACTATTTGGGCTCATGCACACAAACATAATTTTTTTCCGTGTCTGTTCCCTTTTTTGTTTGCGGAACCACTTGCAAAGAACGGAAATAACTCCATGTGCATTCCGTGTCCGTATGTCCGCATGGCAAAAAAAAAAGTGAATTACGGACGAGGATAGGACAGTTCTTTAGGGGCAAGCTGTTCCGCTCCAGAAAATACGGAATGCACACGGGCGCCATCTGTGTTTTTGCGGAAATCAATGGTCGTGTGCATAAGCCCTTTATATAGTTTTTGGTGCTTTTTCTTTTTTGTACGGCTTTTATGTGCATTTCTTATAGGCAGCTATGATGCAGATTTTCGCACATCTCGCCCTTCCATTGAAAAGGGTGAAATCAGCCCAAAACTGACATGCAGCAGATTTCAAAATCACCTAAGGACAAAAGCAAAGTGTAGATAGTTTGTCTGATTTCATACACTTTGCTGGTACTGTATTAGGGCTCATTCACACGACCGTATGAATAGGTCCACACCAGCTCCGTAAGTTGAATTCACTCAGAATATATGATAAGAGTCTTCTAATACGTGCCAGTGCCCTTTAGGCCTGGATTCACCGTCCGCAAAATGGATCTGCATCCCATCCGCAATTTTGCGGAAGGGTTGCAGACCATTCATTTCAAAGGGCAGGAATGGATGTGGACAGCACACTATGTGATGTCGCATCCGTATTTCGCATCTGTGTTTCCGTATAAAAATAGAACATGTCCTATTCTTGTCGCAATTGCGGACAAGAAAGAGCATTCTCTATATAGTGCCAGCAATGCGCGGTCCGCAAAATGCGGAATGCACATTGCAGCCGTCCGTGTTTTGCGGATCCGTGTTTCGCATAAAACACACTCACGGACGTGTGAGTTAGGCCTTAGGTCTGGACTGGTGCACAGACCACATCTGCACTGGAAGTCCGACCTGGATGTACATGTGAATGCACCAAAATCTTCCGAAACTTGCATTTCAAATAGCTGGAAATTCTTGCTCGGCCATGTCAGAAAATTTCCATCTGAGGAACTCATTCCTTCCCTTTTTCTCACAGGGAAGAAATGGATTGAACAATCAGATGCTCCAATGGTCCATCCTGGCTGTGTAGGGTCGGAAAAACTCTGATCTGGAGCTGGTCCATTGCCTCTACCATTATTCTTCTGTCTCTGAATGTCAATAAGATCCTTTTTTGGTTCACTGACAGCAAGCAGGGTCTTAAAAATAGGAATTGAAATGCAAGTTGTTTTAGAAAAGTACTAGACATGCGCTCTGAGGCTACATGCACACGCCCGTATCTGTTTTGCGGTCTGCAAATTGCAGATCTGCAAAAAAAACGTATGGCATCCGCTTTTTTGCAGATCCTTTTTTTTTTTGCGGTTTGCTGATCTATTGTTATAATGCCTATCCTTACCTGCAAGACGGACAAGCATAGGACATGTTTTTTTTTTTTTTTTTTCGGGGCTACGGAGCGAACATACAGCAGCGGATAGTACACAGTGTTCTGTCAGCATTTTTTGCGGACCCATTAAAATGAATGCAAAAACGGAACAGAAACGGAAACAAAAACTGGGGGTAACAGTCGTCTAGTTGTATTCCTAATCCTCTGATGAATACCAGCAGACATATCAGCCTGTCAGTGTCCCTTTAACTGCATAGTAAAGCATATGAAAGCGTGCTTCTTCACGGTCCTTAACGTCTTTGTTTAAGCGGTAGCGTGACGCACTGCATGCATTGGCCTTTATGCTTACAGTAGAGAAGTAATTAATTATAACTTTATCTGAATTGGGACATTTAAACTTGCTTTTTATTCCAATTTTTTTTATTCCAATTTAAATCTAGTAGGAGTCGGAGTCGAGTCGGTCCATTTTTGCCGACTCCGACTCCAAGCCTAAAATTGCCTCCGACTCCGACTCCGGCTCCACAGCCCTGGTTGGGGTGTCAGACTTATGGTCAGGTCAAGAATATCTTGGTCTTGGGAAAACCCCTTCCTCTTTTGTGTACGGTGGTGAAAGAACTAATGCCAATATCCCTAGTGGTCTGGACTAGTGAAGGGGTTAATGCAAACTTCCTTGGTGGTCTGTGGTTTTTAAGGGGTTAATGCCATCCTCAACGGTGGTTCTGGACAGTGAAGGAGCCAATGCCAACATCCCCACTGGTCCAGGGTAGTGAAAGCAATTAAAAGGGTTTTCCAGTACTTAGATATTGACAACCTATTCTGATAAAGCATCAGATCAGTGGGGGTCTGACTCCCACCAAATATACAGTGGACTGAAAGCTTGTCCATTGTGTCGTTTCCTGCACCAGTGTAATTAAGTAATTAAAATGGGAGCTGGGCTGCAGTATCTCGCCGCAGCCACTGCACTGAATAATTTCCAGCACCAACCTGACACAGCTCATATGTGGGATGTCGAGACCCCCACCTGCCTGATATTTATGACATATCCTGAGGTTAGGCCATCAGTATTTAAATACTGGAAAACCGCTTTAATGCCAACATCTCTTCGGGCCCAGGGTAGTAAAAGGTTAATGTCAACATCCCTGGTGATCTAGGTTAGTAAAAAGTTAATGCCAACATCTGTTCTGATCTAGGTTAGTAAAGGTTAATGCCAGCATCCCTGGTGATCTAGGGTAGTAAAGGTAAATGCCAACATTCCTGGTGATCTAGAGTAGTAAAGGTTAATGCCAACATCTCTGGTGATCTAGTGTAGTAAAGGTAAATGCCAACATTCCTGGTGATCTAGTGTAGTAAAGGTGAAATGCCAACATCTCTGGTGATCTAGTGTAGTAAAGGTTAATGCCAGCATCCCTGGTGATCTAGTGTAGTAAAGCTAAATGCCAGCATTCCTGGTGATCTAGGAGTAGTAAAGGTAAATGCCAACATTCCTAGTGATCTAGAGTAGTAAAAGGTTAATGCCAACATCTCTGGTGATCTAGTGTAGTACAAGAGTAAATGCCAACATTCCTGGTGATCTGGGGTAGTAAAGGTTAATGCCAACATCTCTGGTGATCTAGTGTAGTAAAAAGAGCTAATGCCAACATCTCTGGTGATCTAGTGTAGTAAAGGTTAATGCCAACATTCCTGGTGATCTAGAGTAGTAAAGGTTAATGCCAACATCTCTGGTGATCTAGTGTAGTAAAAGAGCTAATGCCAACATCTCTGGTGATCTAGTGTAGTAAAGGTTAATGCCAACATTCCTGGTGATCTAGAGTAGTAAAAGGTTAATGCCAACATCTCTGGTGATCTAGTGTAGTACAAGGTAAATGCCAACATGCCTGGTGATCTGGGGTAGTAAAGGTTAATGCCAGCATCCCTGGTGATCTAGAGTAGTAAAGGTTAATGCCAACATCTCTGGTGATCTAGGGTAGTAAAAGGTAAATGCCAACATTTCTGGTGATCTAGGAGTAGTAAAGGTAAATGCCAACATTCCTGGTGATCTAGAGTAGTAAAAGGTAAATGCCAACATCTCTGGTGATCTAGTGTAGTAAAAGCTAAATGCCAGCATTTCTGGTGATCTAGAGTAGTAAAAGAGCTAATGCCAACATCTCTGGTGGTCTAGGGTAGTTAAGGCTTAAAATCTTGACACCTGGGGGTCCTTTATTAAACAGAAATACGCCTAAATTAGGTGTATTTCTGGTGCAGACTGTCGGTGCAAAGGTCCTTTGAGCCACAGTCTGCGACTTTTCACTCCTAATGCCAGGTTTAAAAAGTGGTCCGTGCGGTAAAGGGGACGTACAGGCAGTACCGTCTCAATTACCATTTAGGCGTAGAAAATGGTCTAAATGTAAGAAAACAAGGAAGCCGTCCTACATGTAGAAGCAGCGGGGCATCCACCGGAGTTATGAGGGCGGGGGCCAGCGCCTCTTCATAATTCCGGCCAGGTTTAGGAGCTTATTAAGCCTCTCCGTCTCCAGCTATGTCCTCTGTGAGAGAAGGTTTATAGAGATCACAGCACAGAGGGGTTAATAGCACGGTGTGACTGTGATTAGGGGTGCACAGTTAGTCCTTGTAGTGCTCGCCCCATCGCCTATCCATGGACAATGTTAACTCTTATAAAGAAGACATAACAAAGACTTCTCACTATAACTACTTAGTTGCCAAGAACCTCTAAACTGCAAAATCAAAGAGGAACAACATTTGGATTGTAAAATCTGTGGGATTTTTTTGGTTTTGACAACAGGAAACTTGGGAGGAGGATGAATGGTGTGACTGATGGACAATCATTGTAGTGATACAAGGGTCTTGTCCTCACTTTGAAGGAGCTGATTCCGAGATTTCACAGGAGATCCACGACTTACAAACAATACTGACTAGAATTGTCTTTTAAGTCCTTAAAAAGCGACCATTTACTACAACTCTGACTGGAATTTGAGAAAGCACCCTGCAAAGTACATAGAACACATTGTTGCATGGAGGAGTTAATGTCCCAGTTAGGGCTCATGCACACGACAGTATTTTTGTTATATATAAGAATATAGCTCCTATAATACTGCCTCCTATGTACAAGAATATAACTACTATAATACTGCTCCTATGTACAAGAATATAACTACTATAATACTGCCCCCTATGTACAAGAATATAACTACTATAATACTGCTGCTATATACAAGTATATGACTACTATAATACTGCTCCTATGTACAAGAATATAACTACTATAATACTGTAGAGATTACGGATCTGATCTATTAGGAGAATGTTTACACAGGACATACCCAGCTCGCTCTTATCTTATACCGTTCCCTCTGAACAAGAGGGGACCGGACACTAACTTATGCCCATTACTGTAGCGCTCCTGAGGATAATAGGAAGCGCGTCGAGCGTTAGACAGGGCAGGCATATTTATGTAACCTCCTGGTGAGGTAGGGCTGGCGTGGAAAAATTATCTCTCCCTGGGATTATAAGGGCTAGCAGAGGCTGCAATAAGAGATAGTGCCTCGGATTAACTATTGTCTATCCTGGAGACCTGAGGGACCTAAGTAGTGCTCTCTGGTTACTTCTGGGAGCTCTATTTACTTAACAAGCTATTTAGTAGCAACTTGCATGCAGTTTGCTAGTTGCTACAACTTGTGGTCTGGAGATCCTCTGGGATAGACATTATATTACACAGGGGTAGAGCATGTGAACCCACTGTGGCAGAATATATTTGTATTTTGACGTCCACACTCCGAATAATGATTTTAAAGGAGAATCTTTGAATAAAGTTTATTTGTTTTGTGTTTTTAAGCACCACTGTAATAATTATAATGTTCTATATACAAGTATATAACTACTATAATACTGCTCCTATGTACAAAGAATATAACTACTATAACACTGCCTCCTATGTACAAAGAATATAACTACTATAATACTGCTGCTATATACAAGTATATATAACTACTATAATACTGCTCCTATGTACAAGAATATAACTACTATAATACTGCTCCTATGTACAAGAATATAACTACTATAATACTGCTCCTATGTACAAGAATATAACTACTATAATACTGCTGCTATATACAAGTATATAACTACTATAATACTGCTCCTATGTACAAGAATATAACTACTATAATACTGCTCCTATGTACAAGAATATAACTACTATAATACTGCCTCCTATGTACAAAAATATAACTACTATAATACTGCCTACTGTGTACAAGTATAACTACTATAATACTGCTCCTATGTACAAGGAATATAACTACTATAATACTGCTCCTATGTACAAGAATATAACTACTATAATACTGCTCCTATGTACAAGAATATAACTACTATAATACTGCTCCTATGTACAAGAATATAACTACTATAATACTGCTCCTATGTACAAGAATATAACTACTATAATACTGCTCCTATGTACAAGAATATAACTACTATAATACTGCTCTATGTACAAGAATATAACTACTATAATACTGCCTACTATGTACAAGAATATAACTACTATAATACTGCCTACTATGTACAAGAATATAACTACTATAATACTGCTCCTATGTACAAGAATATAACTACTATAATACTGCCTACTGTGTACAAGTATAACTACTATAATACTGCTCCTATGTACAAGAATATAACTACTATAATACTGCTCCTATGTACAAGTATAACTACTATAATACTGCTCCTATATACAAGAATATAACTACTATAATACTGCTCCTATGTACAAGAATATAACTACTATAATACTGCTCCTATGTACAAGTATAACTACTATAATACTGCTCCTATGTACAAGAATACAACTACTATAATACTGCTCCTATATACAAGAATATAACTACTATAATACTGCTCCTATGTACAAGAATATAACTACTATAATACTGCTCCTATGTACAAGTATATCACTACTATAATACTGCTCCTATGTACAAGAATATAACTACTATAATACTTCCTCCTATGTACAAGAATATAACTACTATAATACTGCTCCTATGTACAAGAATACAACTACTATAATACTGCTCCTATGTACAGGAATCAGAATTTAACGGGTTGTTCACATTCCTGCTGAGCAGCTGTTCTGCCTTTGCTCTGGTGGTGGGAGTCAGCATCAGAGCTCTGCAGCTCCATCCACTGTGTAACGGATGATGCTGGTTACTGCAGCGCTGTTCCCGGTGACTTCCATGGGGGCAGTGCTGCAGTAACCAGCTCTGTCCACTACACAGTGGGTGGGCTGTGTAGTTCCAGTGTTGACCTCCCACAGCGGGGCTACAGCTAAACATCTGACTGTTGGGGGTGCAGGGTGTCAGACCCCTACCCGATATGGTATTGATGGCCATCCTAGAAAGCCCCTGTAATCTATTATGACAGTGTTCACATGTGACTTCTCCTCAGTCTTTCCCTGCGGCTGTCTGTGTATTCAGCATCCTTGTGTAAATTTAGAGGAAAGTGACAACCTGTCTGGCCACATTCCAAGTGTGTGTCTGTGGTGTTTTGTTTTCTTTTTGTAGCCTTGTAGTTTAACTTATGCAGTTTTTTTTTTTTATGTTCCTGCTCTGCTTTTTAACATTTTTGGCTGCTGGAGGTGGGGCACTTCTCATGGCTCATATTTTGCACGGTCAGGATAATGTCACGCTCAAATGTGGGAGGAAACCCACACCGAACATGGGAGGAAAGAAGAAAGGAAATAAGGCCTGAAAACTAGGCAAGGAAGAAGGACACCTCCTAGGGAAAACCCTAACCAAAGCCCTGACTGACTACCAGTCTAAACAGACCCCAAAGGTAGTGGAGTTCATACACAGGAATACCTAAAGTCCTATCTAAACCTAAAGGACCCTGGTACTAATGACAGGAATCAGACAACCCGTTCCTCCAAAAGGAAGGATGGACGGGAGTCTCCCTGAAGCCTAATACAAAACAACAAGGAAATGCAACACACGAAAAGACAAAAATAAAGTACAAAGGAAAGGAAAGACTTGACTTCCAGAAGCTATGGCAGCACCAAGGACTCAGCCGAGATCCAGACTCCAGCTATCCACCGGTCCAACTGAAGCTATAAACCGCACAGCATTATGGGAGAGACAACTATAAATCGGGAAAGTTAAGTGACCACATTAGCAACACCTGAAGGTTAAGGGTGTGACCAGTACCAGAAACACAAAGGTGAACATGTGAAATCCAAACCACGTGTTGTCAGTCTCAAAGATCTCCTGCCACTCACTGTCGCGGGGGCGTCTGTATGTCTCGGTGCGTCCGTGACAGATAACAGTTAAGTTACAGAGCTATAGGTTTGCGACCTTCTGTCATCCTCCTAGCAGTGGGGTTTGTGACGTGCTGTAGTTTCCCCCATGTTACGGAGCTTTCTACCCTACCAGTATTGCTTATTGGGAGAGTACAGTGCTTCGCAAAGGTACCATACCCAGGGCGCACCACCAATGAGGCGAGGTAGGCAGCACCAGGTAGGGGCAGAAGGGGGGGCAGCGAATGGCCATGGACTGAAGGGAAGGGGTTAGGTTAAGAAATTTGCATTGGAAAGGTGGAGATCGCCGTTTCGGTTTTTCGCCTCAGGCAGCAGAAAGACAAGGTGCACCCCTGACCACACAAGGTGGCTACAGGTTACCCCAAGGAGCGCTGTACAGGACACGTGGCCTGTAGGTTTTTGACACAAATGTATCCAGTCTAGTTAATCATCTCTCTCTGGTCCTGTTTAGTTACAGCTAACAGGCTGTAGCTAGGAAGTAAAGAGGCTCAAAACGCGTAGGTAATACCCCTATGTATGAATAGCAGTCCATAGGTCTTCATT
>JAKVIS010006381.1:0-10444 GCA_033119425.1 Bufotes viridis
TTTAAATCTGTCCTTAACAGAATATATTTTGTTCTGGTGCGAAAATCAATAGCCAAAATAGCAATACCCTGAATATGGTGTTCCAGCAGTGGCTGGCAAAGTATATTAGTGTCCGCCAAAACATATATTTTGTTCTGGGGTGAAATTCAATTTCAAAAATAGCAATTCCCTGAATCTGGTGTCCCTGTAGTGGCTGGCAAAGTATAATAGTGTCCGCCAAAACATATATTTTTTTCTGGGGTGAAATTTAATTGCCAAAATAGCAATACCTTGAATCTGGTGACCAAGCAGTGGTTGGCAAAGTATAATAGTGTCCTACAAAACATATCTGTGTTCTTTGGTGAAATTCAATTGCCAAAATTGCAATACCCTTAATCTGGTGTCCTAGCAGTGGCTGGCAAAGTATAATAGTGTCAGCGAAAACATATATTTTGTTCTGGGGTGAAATTCAATTGCCAAAATAGCAATACCCTTAATCTGGTGTCCCAGCAGTGGCTGGCAAAGTATAATAGTGTCCAGCAAAACATATATTTTGTTCTGGGTTGAAATTCAATTGACAAAATAGCAATACCCTGAAACTGCTATTCCAGCAGTTGCAGGCCTAGTTTAAATCTGTCTGTAACAGGGTATATTTTGTTCTGGGTTGAAATTCAATTGCCAAAATAGCAATACCCTGAATCTGGTGTCCCAGCAGTGGCTGGCAAAGTATAATAGTGTCCGTCAAAACATATATTTTGTTCTGGGATGAAATTCAATTGCCAAAATAGCAATACTCTGAATCTGGTGTTCCAGCAGTTGAAGGCCTAGTTTAAATCTGTCCTTAACAGAATATATTTTGTTCTGGTGCGAAAATCAATAGCCAAAATAGCAATACCCTGAATATGGTGTTCCAGCAGTGGCTGGCAAAGTATATTAGTGTCCGCCAAAACATATATTTTGTTCTGGGGTGAAATTCAATTTCAAAAATAGCAATACCCTGAATCTGGTGTCCCAGCAGTGGCTGGCAAAGTATAATAGTGTCAGCCAAAACATATATTTTGTTCTGGGGTGAAATTTAATTGCCAAAATAGCAATACCCTGAATCTGGTGTCCCAGCAGTGGCTGGCAAAGTATAATAGTGTCCGACAAAACATATCTTTGTTCTGGGGTAAAATTCAATTGCCAAAATAGCAATACCATAAATCTGATGTCCCAGCAGTGGTTGGCAAAGTATAATAGTGTCTGCCAAAACATATATTTTGTTCTGGGGTGAAATTCAATTGCAAAAATAACAATACCCTGAATCTGGTGTCCCAACAGTGGCTGGCAAAGTATAATAGTGTCCACCAAAACATATATTTTGTTCTGTGGTTAAATTAAATTGCCAAAATAGCAATACCCTGAATCTGGTGTCCTAGTGGTAGCTGGCAAAGTATAATAGTGTCCGCCAAATTATATATTTTGTTATGGGATGAAATTCAATTGCCAAAATAGCAATACCCTGAATCTGGTGTCTCAGTAGAGGCTGGCAAAGTATAATAGTGTCCAGCAAAACATATATTTTGTTCTGGGGTGAAATTTAATTGCCAAAATAGCATTACACTGAATCTGGTGTCCCAGCAGTGGCTGGCAAAGTATGATAGTGTCCGCCAAAACATATAATTTGTTCTGGGGTGAAATTCAAATTGCCAAAATAGCAATACCCTGAATCTGGTGTCCCAGCAATGGCTGGCAAAGTATAATACTGTCCGCCAAAACATATATTTTTTCTGGGGTGAAATTTAATTGCCAAAATAGCAATACCTTGAATCTGGTGTCCAAGCAGTGGTTGGCAAAGAAGTATTGTGTCTGCCAAAACATATATTTTGTTCTGGGGTGAAATTCTATTGCCAAAATAGCAATACCCTGAATCTGGTGTTCCAGCAGTGGCTGGCAAAGTATAATAGTGTCCAGCAAAACAAATCTGTGTTCTTTGGTGAAATTCAATTGCCAAAATAGCAATACCCTTAATCTGGTGTCCTAGCAGTGGCTGGCAAAGTATAATAGTGTCAGCCAAAACATATATTTTGTACTGGGGTGAAATTTAATTGCCAAAATAGCAATACCCTGAATCTGGTGTGCCAGCAGTGGCTGGCAAAGTATAATAGTGTCCTACAAAACATATCTGTGTTCTTTGGTGAAATTCAATTGCCAAAATTGCAATACCCTTAATCTGGTGTCCTAGCAGTGGCTGGCAAAGTACAATAGTGTCAGCGAAAACATATATTTTGTTCTGGGGTGAAATTCAATTGCCAAAATAGCAATACCCTTAATCTGGTGTCCCAGCAGTGGCTGGCAAAGTATAATAGTGTCCAGCTAAACATATATTTTGTTCTGGGTTGAAATTCAATTGACAAAATAGCAATACCCTGAAACTGCTATTCCAGCTGTTGCAGGCCTAGTTTAAATCTGTCCGTAACAGGGTATATTTTGTTCTGGGTTGAAATTCAATTGCCAAAATAGCAATACCCTGAATCTGGTGTCCCAGCAGTGGCTGGCAAAGTATAATAGTGTCCGTCAAAACATATATTTTGTTCTGGGATGAAATTCAATTGCCAAAATAGTAATACTCTGAATCTGGTGTTCCAGCAGTTGAAGGCCTAGTTTAAATCTGTCCTTAACAGAATATATTTTGTTCTGGTGCGAAAATCAATAGCCAAAATAGCAATACCCTGAATATGGTGTTCCAGCAGTGGCTGGCAAAGTATATTAGTGTCCGCCAAAACATATATTTTGTTCTGGGGTGAAATTCAATTTCAAAAATAGCAATACCCTGAATCTGGTGTCCCAGCAGTGGCTGGCAAAGTATAATAGTGTCAGCCAAAACATATATTTTGTTCTGGGGTGAAATTTAATTGCCAAAATAGCAATACCCTGAATCTGGTGTCCCAGCAGTGGCTGGCAAAGTATAATAGTGTCCGACAAAACATATCTTTGTTCTGGGGTAAAATTCAATTGCCAAAATAGCAATACCATAAATCTGATGTCCCAGCAGTGGTTGGCAAAGTATAATAGTGTCTGCCAAAACATATATTTTGTTCTGGGGTGAAATTCAATTGCAAAAATAACAATACCCTGAATCTGGTGTCCCAACAGTGGCTGGCAAAGTATAATAGTGTCCACCAAAACATATATTTTGTTCTGTGGTTAAATTAAATTGCCAAAATAGCAATACCCTGAATCTGGTGTCCTAGTGGTAGCTGGCAAAGTATAATAGTGTCCGCCAAATTATATATTTTGTTATGGGATGAAATTCAATTGCCAAAATAGCAATACCCTGAATCTGGTGTCTCAGTAGAGGCTGGCAAAGTATAATAGTGTCCAGCAAAACATATATTTTGTTCTGGGGTGAAATTTAATTGCCAAAATAGCATTACACTGAATCTGGTGTCCCAGCAGTGGCTGGCAAAGTATGATAGTGTCCGCCAAAACATATAATTTGTTCTGGGGTGAAATTCAAATTGCCAAAATAGCAATACCCTGAATCTGGTGTCCCAGCAATGGCTGGCAAAGTATAATACTGTCCGCCAAAACATATATTTTTTCTGGGGTGAAATTTAATTGCCAAAATAGCAATACCTTGAATCTGGTGTCCAAGCAGTGGTTGGCAAAGAAGTATTGTGTCTGCCAAAACATATATTTTGTTCTGGGGTGAAATTCTATTGCCAAAATAGCAATACCCTGAATCTGGTGTTCCAGCAGTGGCTGGCAAAGTATAATAGTGTCCAGCAAAACAAATCTGTGTTCTTTGGTGAAATTCAATTGCCAAAATAGCAATACCCTTAATCTGGTGTCCTAGCAGTGGCTGGCAAAGTATAATAGTGTCAGCCAAAACATATATTTTGTACTGGGGTGAAATTTAATTGCCAAAATAGCAATACCCTGAATCTGGTGTGCCAGCAGTGGCTGGCAAAGTATAATAGTGTCCTACAAAACATATCTGTGTTCTTTGGTGAAATTCAATTGCCAAAATTGCAATACCCTTAATCTGGTGTCCTAGCAGTGGCTGGCAAAGTACAATAGTGTCAGCGAAAACATATATTTTGTTCTGGGGTGAAATTCAATTGCCAAAATAGCAATACCCTTAATCTGGTGTCCCAGCAGTGGCTGGCAAAGTATAATAGTGTCCAGCAAAACATATATTTTGTTCTGGGTTGAAATTCAATTGACAAAATAGCAATACCCTGAAACTGCTATTCCAGCTGTTGCAGGCCTAGTTTAAATCTGTCCGTAACAGGGTATATTTTGTTCTGGGTTGAAATTCAATTGCCAAAATAGCAATACCCTGAATCTGGTGTCCCAGCAGTGGCTGGCAAAGTATAATAGTGTCCGTCAAAACATATATTTTGTTCTGGGATGAAATTCAATTGCCAAAATAGCAATACTCTGAATCTGGTGTTCCAGCAGTTGAAGGCCTAGTTTAAATCTGTCCTTAACAGAATATATTTTGTTCTGGTGCGAAAATCAATAGCCAAAATAGCAATACCCTGAATATGGTGTTCCAGCAGTGGCTGGCAAAGTATATTAGTGTCCGCCAAAACATATATTTTGTTCTGGGGTGAAATTCAATTTCAAAAATAGCAATACCCTGAATCTGGTGTCCCAGCAGTGGCTGGCAAAGTATAATAGTGTCAGCCAAAACATATATTTTGTTCTGGGGTGAAATTTAATTGCCAAAATAGCAATACCCTGAATCTGGTGTCCCAGCAGTGGCTGGCAAAGTATAATAGTGTCCGACAAAACATATCTTTGTTCTGGGGTAAAATTCAATTGCCAAAATAGCAATACCATAAATCTGATGTCCCAGCAGTGGTTGGCAAAGTATAATAGTGTCTGCCAAAACATATATTTTGTTCTGGGGTGAAATTCAATTGCAAAAATAACAATACCCTGAATCTGGTGTCCCAACAGTGGCTGGCAAAGTATAATAGTGTCCACCAAAACATATATTTTGTTCTGTGGTTAAATTAAATTGCCAAAATAGCAATACCCTGAATCTGGTGTCCTAGTGGTGGCAGGCAAAGTATAATAGTGTCCGCCAAATTATATATTTTGTTATGGGATGAAATTCAATTGCCAAAATAGCAATACCCTGAATCTGGTGTCCCAGCAGTGGCTGGCAAAGTATAATAGTGTCCGTCAAAACATATATTTTGTTCTGGGATGAAATTAAATTGCCAAAATAGCAATACTCTGAATCTGATGTCCCAGCAGTGGCTGGCAGAGTATGATAGTGTCCGCCAAAACATATATTTTCTCTGGGGTGAAATTCAATTGCCAAAATAGCAATACCCTGAATCTGGTGTCCAAGCAGTGGTTGGCAAAGTATAATTGTGTCCGCCAAAACATATATTTTGTTCTGGGGTGAAATTAAATTGCCAAAATAGCAATACCCTGAATCTGGTGTCCTAGTGGTGGCTGGCAAAGTATAATAGTGTCCGCCAAATTATATATTTTGTTATGGGATGAAATTCAATTGCCAAAATAGCAATACCCTGAATCTGGTGTCCCAGCAGTGGCTGGCAAAGTATAATAGTGTCCACCAAAACATATATTTTGTTCTGTGGTTAAATTAAATTGCCAAAATAGCAATACCCTGAATCTGGTGTCCTAGTGGTGGCTGGCAAAGTATAATAGTGTCCGCCAAATTATATATTTTGTTATGGGATGAAATTCAATTGCCAAAATAGCAATACCCTGAATCTGGTGTCCCAGCAGTGGCTGGCAAAGTATAATAGTGTCCACCAAAACATATATTTTGTTCTGGGATGAAATTAAATTGCCAAAATAGCAATACTCTGAATCTGATGTCCCAGCAGTGGCTGGCAGAGTATGATAGTGTCCGCCAAAACATATATTTTCTCTGGGGTGAAATTCAATTGCCAAAATAGCAATACCCTGAATCTGGTGTCCAAGCAGTGGTTGGCAAAGTATAATTGTGTCCGCCAAAACATATATTTTGTTCTGGGGTGAAATTCAATTGCCAAAATAGCAATACCCTTAAACTGGTGTTCCAGCAGTTGAAGGCCTAGTTAAAATCTGTCCTTAACAGAATATATTTTGTTCTGGGGCGACAATCAATAGCCAAAATAGCAATACCCTGAATCTGGTGTTCCAGCAGTGTCTGGCAAAGTATAATAGTGTCCGCCAAAATATATATTTTGTTCTGGGGTGAAATTCAATTGCCAAAATAGCAATACTCTGAATCTGGTGTCCCAGCAGTGGCAGGCAAAGTATAATAGTGTCAGCCAAAACATATATTTTGTTCTGGGGTGAAATTTAATTGCCAAAATAGCAATACCCTGAATCTGGTGTCCCAGCAGTGGCTGGCAAATTATAATAGTGTCCGACAAAACATATCTTTGATCTGGGGTAAAATTCAATTGCCAAAATAGCAATACCCTGAATCTGATGTCCCAGCAGTGGTTTGGCAAAGTATAATAGTGTCTGCCAAAACATATATTTTGTTCTGGGGTGAAATTCAATTGCCAAAATAGCAATACGCTGAATCTGGTGTTCCAGCAGTTGCAGGCCTAGTTTAAATCTGTTCGTCACAGGGTATATTTTGTTCTGGGGTGAAATTAAATTGCCAAAATAGCAAAACCCTGAATCTGGTGTCCCAGCAGTGGATGGCAAAGTATAATAGTGTCCGCCAACACATATATTTTGTTCTGGGGTGAAATTCTAATTGCCAAAATAGCAATACCCTTAATCTGGTATCCCAGCAGTGGCTGGCAAAGTATAATAGTGTCCGCCAAAACATATATATTTTGTTCTGGGGTGAAATTCAATTGCCAAAATAGCAATACCCTGAATCTGATGTCCCAGCAGTGGTTGGCAAAGTATAATAGTGTCTGCCAAAACATATATATTTTGTTCTGGGGTTAAATTCAATTGCCAAAATAGCAATACCCTGAA
This sequence comes from Bufotes viridis, assembly GCA_033119425.1. NCBI lineage: Eukaryota > Metazoa > Chordata > Amphibia > Anura > Bufonidae > Bufotes > Bufotes viridis. The sequence continues at coordinate 6,937 of JAKVIS010006381.1, forward strand.
TCTGGTGTCCCAGCAGTGACTGGCACAGTATAATAGTGTCCGGCAAAACATATATTTTGTTCTGGGGTTAAATTCAATTGCCAAAATAGCAATACCCTGAATCTGGTGTTCCAGCAGTTGCAGGCCTAGTTTAAATCTGTCCGTCGAAGGGTATATTTTGTTCTGGTGTGAAATTCATTTGCCAAAATAGCAATACCCTGAATCTGTGTCCCAGTAGTGGCTGGCAAAGTATAATAGTGTCCGTCAAAACATATATTTTGTTCTGGGGTGATTTTCAAATTGCCAAAATAGCAATACCCTGAATCTGGTGTCCCAGCAGTGGCTGGCAAAGTATAATACTGTCCGGCAAAACATATATTTTGCTCTGGGGTGAAATTCTATTGCCAAAATTGCAATCTGGTGTCACAGCAGTGGCTGGCAAAGTATAATAGTGTCCACCAAAAATATATTTTGTTCTGGGGTGAAATTCAATTGCCAAAATAGCAATACCCTGAATCTGGTGTCCCAGTGGTGGCTGACAATGTATAATAGTGTCCGCCAAATTATATATTTTGTTCTGGGATGAAATTCAATTGCCAAAATAGCAATACCCTGAATCTGATGTCCCAGCAGTGGCTGGCAGAGTATAATAGTGTCCGCCAAAACATATATTTTGTTCTGGGGTCAAATTCAATTGCAAAAATAGCAATACCCTGAATCTGGTGTTCCAGCAGTGGCTGGCAAAGTATAATAGTGTCCGCCAAATCATATATTTTGTTCTGGGATGAAATTCAATTGCCAAAATAGCAATACTCTGAATCTGATGTCCCAGCAGTGGCTAGCAGAGTATAATAGTGTCCGCCAAAACATATATTTTGTTCTGGGGTCAAATTCAATTGCAAAAATAGCAATACCCTTAATCTGGTGTTCCAGCAGTGGCTGGCAAAGTATAATAGTGTCCGCCAAATCATATATTTTGTTCAGGGGTGAAATTCAATTGCCAAAATAGCAATACCATGAATCTGGTGTCCCAGCAGTGGCTGGCATAGTATAATATTGTCCGACAAAACATATCTTTGTTCTGGGGTAAAATTCAATTGCCAAAGTAGCAATACCCTGAATCTGATGTCCCAGCAGTGGTTGGCAAAGTGTAATAGTGACTGCCAAAACATATATTTTGTTCTGGGGTGAAATTCAATTGCCAAAATAGCAATACCCTGAATCTGGTGTCCCAGCAGTGGCTGGCAAAGTATAATAGTGTCAGCCAAAACATATATTTTGTTCTGGGGTGAAATTTAATTGCCAAAATAGCAATACCCTGAATCTGGTGTCCCAGCAGTGGCTGGCAAAGTATAATAGTGTCCGCCAAAACATATATTTTGTTCTGGGGTAAAATTCAATTGCCAAAATAGCAATACCCTGAATCTGGTGTCCCAGTGGTGGCTGGCAAAGTATAATAGTGTCCGCTAAATTATATATTTTGTTCTGTGGAGAAATTCAATTGCCAAAATAGCAATACCCTGAATCTGGTGTCCCAGCAATGGTTGGCAAAGTATAATAGTGTCTGCCAAAACATATATTTTGTTCTGGGATTAAATTCAATTGCCAAAATAGCAATAGTCTGAATCTGGTGTCCCAGCAGTGGCTGGCAAAGTATAATAGTGTCCGGCAAAACATATATTTTGTTCTGGGGTTAAATTAAATTGCCAAAATAGCAATACCCTGAATCTGGTGTTCCAGCAGTTGCAGACCTAGTTTAAATCTGTCCGTCATAGGGTATATTTTGTTCTGGGGTGAAATTAATTTGCCAAAATAGCAATACCCTGAATCTGTGTCACAGCAGTGGCTGGCAAAGTATAATAGTGTCCGTCAAAACATATATTTTGTTCTGGGGTGATTTTCAAATTGCTAAAATAGCAATACCCTGAATCTGGTGTCCCAGCAGTGGCTGGCAATGTATAATAGTGTCCGGCAAAATATATACAGTCATGTGAAAAAATTAGGACACCCTTTGAAAGCATGTGGTTTTTGTAACATTTTTAATAAATGGTTATTTCATCTCCGTTTCAACAATACAGAGAGATTAAAGTAATCCGACTAAACAAAGAAAACTGAAGAAAAGTCTTTTCAAGATCTTCTGTAAATGTCATTCTACAAAAATGCCTATTCTAACTGAGGAAAAAGATAGGACACCCTTGCCCCTAATAGCGAGTGTTACCTCCTTTGGCTGAAATAACTGCAGTGAGACGGTTCTTGTAGCCATCTACCAGTCTTCGACATCGGTCTGAGGAAATTTTACCCCACTCCTCAATGCAGAACTTTTTCAGCTGTGAGATGTTTGAGGGGTTTCTTGCACGTACAGCCCTTTTCAAGTCACCCCACAGCATCTCAATGGGATTCAAATCTGGACTTTGACTTGGCCATTCCAGGACTCTCCATTTCTTCTTTTTCAGCCAATCTTTGGTTGATTTACTAGTATGTTTTGGGTCATTGTCATGTTGCATGGTCCAGTTCCGCTTCAGCTTTAATTTTCTAACTGATGGTCTCACATGTTCTTCAAGCACCTTCTGATACACAGTAGAATTCATCGTGGATTCTATGATGGTGAGCTGACCAGGTCCTGCTGCAGCAAAGCAGCCCCAAACCATGACACTTCCACCTCCATGCTTCACAGTTGGTATGAGGTTCTTTTCTTGGAATGCTGTGTTTGGTTTACGCCAAACATGTCCTCTGCTGTTGTGTCCAAATAATTCAATTTTGGACTCATCTGTCCAAAGAACATTATTCCAGAAGTCCTGGTCTTTGTCAACTTTATCTCTGGCAAATGTCAGTCTGGCCTCGATGTTTCTCTTGGAAAGCAAAGGTTTCCTCCTTGCACACCTCCCATGCAAGTTAAACTTGTACAGTCTCTTTCTGATTGTAGAGGCATGTACTTCTACATCAACAGTAGCCAGAGCCTGCTGTAGTTCTCGAGATGACACTTTAGGGTTTTTGGAGACCTCTTTTAGCATCTTGCGGTCTGCTCTTGGGGTGAACTTGCTGGGGCAACCAGTCCTGGGCATGTTGGCAGTTGTTTTGAAAGCCCTCCACTTGTAGACTATCTTCCGGACAGTGGAATGGCTGATTTCAAAATCTTTTGAGATCTTTTTAAATCCCTTCCCAGACTCATAGGCTGCTACAATCTTTTTCTGAAGTCCTCTGACAGCTCTTTTGCTCTCACCATGGTGCTCACTCTCACTTCAACAGTCAGGAGCACACCAAACTAAATGTCTGAGGTTTAAATAGGGCAAGCCTCATTCAACATGCAGAGTAACGATCTACTAATTATGTGCACCTGGTGTGATATACCTGTGTGAGATCTGAGCCAATTTAAGAGGGAATACATGTGAGGGTGTCCTATCTTTTTCCTCAGTTAGAATAGGCATTTTTGTAGAATGACATTTACAGAAGATCTTGAAAAGACTTTTCTTCAGTTTTCTTTGTTTAGTTGGATTACTTTAATCTCTCTGTATTGTTGAAACGGAGATGA